>CAUZXS010000763.1:0-53004 GCA_963585895.1 Sepioteuthis lessoniana
GCCCCGGATTGGATGATCCATATTTATCTGAAAATTCTTGAGAGGTTTGTGTCATATTTTCCTGGAAATATTCTGAGTTATGCATATAAGACTTGTCCTTATAATTAAAATTCCCACTGCATCACATTTCAATAACCTATCTGCTTTAGGTCTCTTTCTCTGCGCTACGATCTACTGGATTTACTTGGATGGCTTGTGAGAAGGAAGGTTGCCAACATGACAGATACTATCGTCTATACATGATTAATTCTGCTATGATGCTCATTCCAGTGTGTCTTATATGTAACCATACTTCAAACATTTGTTTTAGTGCCCAGTCAGCTGGAGCTGTAGAATACACTGACTGCATCTCTGTAGAGAACTAAAACTCACACTAACAAGTGTCCTGGATAACACTAAACAATCTAATGGCGAGGTTCCAGTTTTGGGAATGCAGAGCACACCTTCATTGCCATCGCAACTAAGTCCAGTCTGAACTGAAGTAGTAGCACCTGATAAGGTCTTTTCTATGGGTTTAATAAAACTAAATCGTGCTTTCGAGAGCTTAATGTTTTTAACATTTACACTGCGTATTTATGCCTAATTGAATTGTTTAAAATATAACTGTTTTGACATTCAAACTGTGTACTTATGCTAAATTGAATTATCTGAATTAAAAACCGTTTTTTACATTTAACTCTGTGTATTTCCCAGTCGGCTGGGGCTGTAGAATACACCGACTCCACCTCTGCTGAGAGGTAAGACCTCCTTCAATGAGTGTCCTAGATATGACGCTAAACAATCTGATGATGAAGTTCCAGTTTTGATTATTATACTGTATACTTACGTTTAAACTGCATACTTATGCTAAACTGAATTGTTTGAAATAGAACTGTTTTTGTATGCTAAACTGAATTGTTTGAAATAGAACTGATTATTTCAATAAAAATGGATTGGGCATTAATTAGCCTAGAAAGGTTGTTACGCCATAAAGCCTAAACAACCAAAAATAATTTGTTTCAAAAAAAAACAAACTCATACTAAAAATGCTTACACTAGAAATTTTTTTTTATATTAAAAGATTACATTTTTTGTTTATATTGATGGATATTTAATTTTTATTTCGTAGATTTTTTAATACATAAAAGTGGGGTCAGTCTCGTCTGAAATGGAATACAATAAACGTTGAAGACCTACCCAACCAAAAAAAAAAAAATCATGACGCTAAAAAAAGACTTATAAAACTAAAAACAAACTAATTCAATTTTTTTCTAATTTTGAATGAAGTGGTCGTGTGTTTCTACAACAAACATTTTCAGTAAAGCTCTTGTTCTTGGATGACGCTAAGAACTTTTTGATCGTTCTTCGTATATATTGTTACGCCGCCATGTGCCCAGTGGGATTGCAGGGTGCTGTTCGTTCCAAGTCCACCAGTTAACGCAGGGAACAGACGTTGGCTGTGGTTTGCCGAACCCTATTTAGTGTTACAGATATTACCAGCTCCCTAGCGGAACCACATTTTAAAGTCACTACGTGAGTTATAGATGAATTATTAAAAGTCAACACAGTTAACTGGCTTGCTTTCCCCCTCAAATACAAGATCTTCGACAAATAAAATGCTTCCACAACAAAAAGGACTCTGAACTGCCGTGTTTGGGTTAACAAGATTAATAACAGTATTCTTTTATTGAATAAAAGAAAGAAACAAAGAAAAAACAATTCAGATAAAAGTTAGGAGCGAGAAAGTCTTTCTGTTTCTCGGAAGAGCCTCCGCTAAAATATCCGTATCCCGGACGGGGTTTCCATTTAATATCTGTTAATAGCGGAGGGTGAGAATGTAGTTCGTCAGAGATAGACACGTTCTGCTTTCCTTTGGACTTTGGAGTTTAATTGTAGAGCTCATGCTCTAAATCTCAAGTTTATCATTGGGGAAATATTCCCTCTTTTCTCCTCTATCTTATCGGAGCTATTCTTTCTTTCCGTAATTTGTCTTTTGTTCACGTCAGCGTGAATGCGGCAAGATAAATTTGAATATACTTAAATTGTATGTTCACTTACTTTGGATTTTGTGGAATTTATTCTCTTCTCTCTTTCCCCTCGTTAATGGGTTTCCATAACATATTGGTAGAAGGATACACGTCTTATTTCAGATAAGACAAAGATTTCCTCGTGGACAAGTCTTTTCTTTGGGTATTCGTTTAACGAGCCTCGCCATTCTTCGGAGTGCTACTTCATTCAAAGGAGAAGCCCTTTCTTTTCTCTCAGTGTTCTCTTCGCGGCATCATTTTGAAATTTGGTTTTCTTTCATATCCCATATTACGTGTCTTCATTCTCCAACAAAGAAACGGCAACTAACTATACTTTGTAGTTTGAAAATTCACCACGTGTTGGCTTTGTTTTGGCGCTTTCTTCCTCGGTACCAATCATGGTTGCAGATTTGCTTCTCCGCTGACGCATACATGGCTAATAGGGAGTGAGGTTCTTCCATGTCCATATCACCTTCTAATGATAGAGAAAGGTGAAGAGAGAGACAGCCTCTGTTTCCATTATTCTGATTACAACTATAATCGGCTGGGCCAGCGAGTCGCACCTCCTTCTCCCATAACCCAGCGAATGTATTAGAGTGTCATATTTCCGCGTCACAATATATATATATATATATATATATATATATATATATATATATATATATAAGTTGGCGACCGAAGTCGACGGAGACCCTAAGGTTATTTTTTCAGTAGCTACAACGCCGATCTTAAGAAAGGGGCTACTCCCTTCAATGGATTGGTTTACTTGCCCTTGATTCATATTTTATAATGCTAAGTATTATACAAGGGGGCATCAAGAACTATTTTTGAGTTTTTGGTATGACTCGATCAAGGATTTTACCCCAATCTACAAGACCATTGTTGAACGCTCTACTCACTCCACCACCATCATAATCATCATGTCACGCAGCCCGCGCGGACCTCCTTGACCCGCTCCCGCCACCCTTCTCTATCGTCTATTGCTCCCGATAGTTCTTCAAGACTACATCCTCTATCGGTACAGAGCTATTGTATCTAGGTCCTAGATGGTTGTCCTGCTTTTGCTCGTCCATGTGAAAGGTCCACAGGAGTTTGTCACGTATGAGTTCGTCCCTTCTTCTCCAGCGGTATGCCACATGTCTGGTTCGTCTAACTTGTGTAGTTTTACTGATGGGTGGTAAGTGGCCTTACAACTGCTGCTGAATGGGGTGCTGCCTCCAGAACTTGTTTAGTATTGCTCACTGCTTGGAAAAATCTGCATTTCATTTTATCGGTCAGGTCTGACTTCCATATAACTGATAGCCTATAGATAGCTGTCCATGCCTTTGCTTGTCACGTGTTGATGTCTGTTTCAGTTGATGAGACACTGCCTCCGTGGTAGGTGAACTTGTCTACGAATTTCAGAGAAGTATCATTTCGTGTGGAGATGTCACCGCTTTGATTAAAGCACATGTATTCCATCTTATCTGCGTTGATATGGAGGCCTAAGCCAGCATCTGCTCCTTCCAGACTATGTTGCAGGGTTTTGGTTTGGGCGAGTGTATTTGTCAGAAGCGCTATGTCATCGGCGTAGTCCGTGAACCACACCGATATATATATATATATTGTAACACTGTTGGTTGTCACTATCTTTCTTCGTGGGCTTGTGGAAAAGACACAAGTACGCACACATAAAGAGTTCTACAAAATTCTAACGTTATTTTTTCGATTCTTTTCGATTTCTTCATTATCTTTCGTTTTCTGTCAGATGATTGTCGTTTAGGAAACATGAAACTTGTGGTCACAAACGAGCTTCCATGCTATCAAAAATATAAAAAAACTAATACATATTTACTCATGTTATATATATATATATGTGTGTGTGTGTGTGTGTGTTTGTGTTTGCGTGGGAGTGTAAGTGTGTATGTGGGGTGCATGTCTGAGTGCGTGCTTATGTGTGTGTGTGTGTGTGTGTGTGTGTGTGTGTGTGTGTGTGTGTGTGTGTGTGTGTGAATGAATGCGTGCGTGTGAGTTCGTGTGTAAGTATTAGACTTAAACTTTCAATTTATCTCTCCTCAATAAATATATTTCTGCAAGTAAACGTTACATATCAATTCCTTTCAGCACCTCTCTTTATATCATCATATTTTGAAGGTTCCTAGTTTGTTCATACACTTGCATACATTTTCTTGATCCTACTGACGGATTTTAGAAATGCTTATCTGTTCTCTAAATATTACAGACCCGAAAGTCATTTTTATATGATAAAATACCTGCTGTTTTGCAAGTTTCTTTTTAAATTCAATTATAGAGACTTCATACAAATGTTTCGACAGAAACTTGATGTTCTTATGACGTCTAAACACTTGAATCCTTAGAAATATACAATGTTTTAAAAAATGTCGATAGAATTTGAGCTGTACATGGTGTTTCAGAAACATTCATATCATTTTGTAATCCAAGAACGTGGCCAAGTTTGTTTTTTTTAATGATCTCAAATTTTCAAGCACGAGGAGAAATACCTAAAGACTCAGTGTTTAATGTTCAAAAGCCTTTTCTTTTCCTGTGAATGGCATTTCTTAACCTAAAAAAGGGAAAAAAGAAAACAGACTTGTAAGTTGTTTTCTTTTTCCACATACTAATAAAATTTGAGACAATTTGAACGAGAGTTGATGAAGTTATTTCATTTCATATTGATATCATTTTTCTTTAGCCCATTGGATATTAACGTTTTTCTGCAGTAGTAATTGGTCGTATTCTGTGCAATCCGAACGACTACAAATCGACTGGGCCTTCTATGTTTCTTCGAAGTAATCAAACCGTGCTGAGGTTTGAATGGTCCCCCTGTTGTTTCTTGGAATTCTTGATTCCTGAGATTATTTTTGTGGTTATATAGGTACTTCCAAGTGTTCTTAATGTTATGGGTATCTGCATCCTCATCAATGTCCATGCTTTATGTTCATTAAGTATTTTATTAACTGTTCCATCTTTGTCACCTCAAAATCTACACTTACTATTCCATGTATTATCAATTTTGGTTTTAACGGATTTAATTCTTATATTTGGATAAATATGTATAAGTTCCAAATTAAGCTGTATTTATGTGATTCTTAATTTGGTTTAAGAGTTTTCATGATATACTGAAATAATAAATTAGACTATCAATTCTGACTGAATAGTATTCCACCAAAAAGAATAAAATCCTGGTATTTTTATTTCAAAAGAAAACTTAATAGATGTTTGTAGTTTTCTTCATTTAAGAATGCACACATACGCATGTGCGCGCACAAAAAAGCAGCCTATTGGACAGAGTGTTCGCCAATGTCCCGGGAAACTGGAGTTCAATCCCAGGTCGAGTCATACCAAAGACTAAAAAAATAAATGGTGCTGGTACATCCTTGCTCAACACTACAATACAAGGTACGTATCAAGGATAAAGTGGAGCAATCCCGGGAAAGAAGTAGCTCCCTCCACTATACCTCGATGTAGTACCTATTGAAAAGGGAGCCTTCGGATCACTCTCAACTATGGTCGCCAACTTTGTATATATATATATATATATACCGAAAATAAATGGCTGCTTCATTACTACTAGTTTCATAGCTCGTCTATTTAAGTTTTTTTCTGCTCTTCCGACTTTTATTGGGCACTTTTTGATTTTTCAAAAAATAGTTTAAAATAACATCAATTACTTCAGTGTATATATATATATATATATATATATATATATAATTATGTTATCATAGTCAATAACATTCCATATTATGTCGCATAAACCTAATTTCAACTTTTTAGGTGCGATGATCATTTGTAACATATTGACCCCGGCCAAGCTGAAAAATAGGAAAAGTACCTGTGTAGATAACAGATGAATCCGGTTGAGGATTATCAGGATATAGCCTTGACCGTGGACGGGTTGAATGAGTGTGATTTGTGACGCCCACAAGAAGAAGGTGGGTATCGAACAATTATATAACTCGGTGCACAGGAAGTTCAATCAGTTGGAGATAAGATGCGGTAGAGAAAACCAGCACCCAGCAGAGGGGGCCCTCAGGACCCTCGATTGAGCAGTTGGAGATCAATCAGTTGGAGAGAAGATGCTGGAATGAGGAACATGTCCCAGAGAGACTGGGCCTCCACGCCCCCGGTTGAGCAGCCAAGGAGAACGGGAAAGAAACGCTGTTATGGCCATAAGAGTGGGGGTCAATATGTTGCAGTTCTGTTCGGTCTCCAACTCCCTCTCACAGTAAAACCTTTTGTAACCCTTTGAAACCCTTTCAAATAAAGTGAGAGGTGTATTTTTCTAAAGAAGTGTCTTCGCTCGTCTTCATTGTTTCGTCGTTATGATTCTGTAAACATCTGCATATGTGTTTGTATAGTTGATCATGGCTATACAACCCATTCAATTAATACAGGGCAAATCCTTTTAAGGCAAAATAAAATAAAAACATAGCCCGAGTACCCTATTCTATCTGAGGTCGTATTAGGGTTTTTCATAATTTTAAAACTGCATTGGCTTCTATTGAAATAAAATTTCTGAGCATCCAGCTAATCGTTCCATTTACTCTTTATGCAATAGACAAAATATATAGATATACATCTATATCCTTGCCCTTGAGGTTATGATAATCAGGTAGATGTGTATTTCCGCTCCTCCTCCGGGGAAAATTTGGTTGTAGTGGTGACCGTATCCTCTGTAAAGAGTACAGATGTTACTTGCAAGACACATTCAGGTTAATTAGCCACGCAATTACAATGACTAGTCAATTTGGCGTCACTTGTGTACGATGTGCACTTCTGGCTCAGTGGTAGAGTTTCGGCTCTGCATTTTGTGATCGCTGGTTCGATCTCAAGTGGGGGAGATCGCCGTAAACATTGCTGATGAGACCTAATAAGGTGGAAACAGCAGTCCAGTCTTTCCGTATGTGGCGTGCAGGTGTTCTTCAGATTTTCTGCCAGTGGTAATTCAATTCCAAATATCTTTCCACTATAAAACATCATGTTGATCAATCTGTGTTATTTCTTTTGATTATAAACAAACAAGTAGTTTGGCTTTATCAGCCAAAAGTTTTATTTCTGATTTCATATCATTTAGAAATATTAAAAACAAAAAAGATCCCAGTATTGATCCCTAACGAACACCGGAGGATATATTCTTTGTTTCAAAATGATTGCAACACGTTTTTAATAGTTCTATTTGTTAAAATATAATTTACAATATATATATAATTATCTTTTTTAAGAAGTACTTAAATTATTTATTATTATTTATATTTATATTATTATTATTAGAGTTACTGTAAAAAACGCCTTGCTAAAACCCAAACACATATCTACATTATCCCCTTGATGATATCAATACTATCTAAGATAATAGATAATGTTGATTTACTATAGGTAAAACCATTTTTATTACAGTTTATATCAGTCCTTATAAGATTATTAAATTTTATAAGGGATGATATAAAATGTAATAGACATTTCTGAATTTCTTTAAAACCTTAGGCATGATACATTTTAGATAAAATTGTTAACAAGTAACTTTTGAATAAATCGAAATTTTTTTTTTCTGCTGTAGTATAACAATTGTAATTCTCTTAACATATGTAATAATTTCATATTCAATACTTTTCTCCAAGATTTATATGTAGCACTGATAAAACACTCTTCTGATGATAAGTATTTAAAAATTATCAATGGAGTCTCAGTTACAGCAAAACTCATCAGGTCTCGAGAAGTCTTCTGAGGATTATCGCTGATGTTAACAACATTGTAGTCTTAATTCTTCTCCTGATTTCAACTTCCAACATTCTCTTTTCCAAGCTTCTGGGTATTGTTCCACAAATGGTATTACTGTCGCCTGCATATTCCGCAGCTTTTTTCGCTGTCAGGCTTAATCCAAGAATTTGTTTATCTTTTAGCGTTCTTTCATTTTCACTCTGTGGTTCGTTGGAAGTGCAAAATCTCCTGAACGACAAGTTATTCTTTTTTTTCTTAATTAAGCTTTAGTCTTGTCTTTTGGCCGCAATTAGGCGATCTCTTTTATTTCAAAAACATTAGGAATTCTAAAAATCTTATTTTCTTGGACTGAACCTGCATTATTATTATTATTATTATTATTATTATTTACTCCTTGAGAGTGTTTGACACCAGTTTAAACTGATGGTTTTCACTGGAGTTTGAGTGACAGCAAGTGTCCTCAGGTTTTCCAGACTCTGCTGAGTATTTTGGCCAATTTCAACAATGTAGTTTGGATGATCACCACTCGTCCTCCTACATCCAAGTAACCCTGTCTCTTTAATAATTCTTTGGTGACTGTACCAAAAGCATCAATCACGATTGGTATAATTGTCACCTATATATTCCGTAATTTTTTAAAAATTCCTTAGCCAGGTTGAGGTACTTATCCTTCTTTTCACGTTCCTTAAGTTTTATTCTGTGGTTAGCAGGACAGCAAGTTCGACAATTTGGCAAGTTGTCTTTTTTCTGTTGATTATTATAAGGTCTGGTCTTCTGGCCGAGATTAGGTGATCTGTTTGTAAGTTAAAGTCCCATAGAAGTCAATGTGTTTCATTCTCTTGGAGAGATGCTGGGTTGTGCATATACCTTTTGTTCGTATGGTCAAATTTAAATTTCTTGCACATCTCCCAGGGAATTACCTTACTCACCCAGTCGTATCTAGTCTTATATTCCTTCTGTGCTAATTTGCTGCATTCACTAATTATGTGATTGATGGTTTCGTCTATCACCACATTGTCTATATTTGTTCTTTTGTTGCGTCTTATCTATTCTCGCTTTGATATGATTCGTTCTTATGGCGTTGTTTTGTGCTGCTATTCGAAGATATTCTGTTTCTCTCTTAAAGTTTCCTTTTCTTAGCCACGTCCAAGTTTTCTCGTGAGAGATGTTGTTTACTAGTCGTTTAAAAGGCCCATAGAGTTATTTTTTTTCCCATTTTTGTTTCCTTGTTATTGTCATTCTGCTGGCCATCTTGTTGTCAGTATCAATTCTGCTGGCTGTTATCAGACCTCCTTCGTGCTTTTCTATGTAGTCTTTGAATCGTTGTACTGATGCGTCAACGCTGTCTTCAATGCTGGTAAGTCCTCTTCCTCCCTTCTTTTTTGATACATATTCTGCTCTGGTTCACTTCAAAATGGATCTCGAATATCTAACGTGGAGTACAAGGCAGATAAGGCTTCTGCTACATAGTTTTGTCTCCATTAGATTTCTGGTTCTCCTGAGATATTCTTTGTTAATTTTTTCTCTCATATCCACTTTTTTGATGGTTTCAGCCTTTAAGATGCCTAAGTATTTGTAGGTTTCTTTTTCTCCGGCTGTTCTAATCTGGTCTTGATTTGGTAGTTCCATTCCGTCCGCTAGGTGTCGTTTGCTGCTTTTCATTATGATTTTTATTATACTCCTTTTTCCCACCAGCGTTAGCTGATTGTCTTTCACTGGTGTCTGAATGACAGCAAGTCTCCTCAAGTATCCAGAACTCTCTTTAATATTCTGGACGATCTTAGTAATGCTGTACTTTGGATGGTCTCTACTCTTCCTCTTATTTCCAAGTCTTTCAGCCTCTTAATGAAGCCTTTGTGGATTGTCCTGAATGCACCAACCACTATTGGTATTTCCGTGACTCTCATATTCCATATTTTTCAGTTCTCTAGCAAGGTCTAGGTACTTATCTCTCTGTACAATTTCTTTCAGTTTACCCAGTGGTCAGCCAGAACGACAAATCCACCATCCAGCATTTTCTCTTTTTTCGTTGTTGACTATTATTAGATCGTCTGTCCGAGATTAGGTGATCCATTTGTTTCTCAAAATCCCCCAAATTCTGTGCGTCTGATTCTCTAGGACGGGTTATTATTGTTATTATTAATATTATTATTCAATTTTGTTCCCTTGTCGTGACTGGTTGGTTTTCACAGCAGTCTGTGTGACAGAAAGTTTGCTTAAGTTTCTAAGACTTTTTTTTTTACAAAAGACAGGCAATTATAACGGTAATATGTGACCATGAAAAATACAATATTGTTCTTCCGTGTTTGATTTATATAAAAATAATCCATTCTTATTGTGATGATACCAACCCATTGTTCAAACACAGGGGTGATGAATGTAAATTTTTGTTTGTCAGCCAACACTGATATTATCATGTGTAGGGAGGCATAGGAGAACGTCACTTATGAGTTTGCCTTTAATTTTTCCTACAGTAACCAGCATTTCTTCCTCGTCTTACTAAGAGATTTTTTAAGGTCCAAGTAAGTGACTGTATATATACTTTTTGTGGGGTGCTGCTTCCAGTATTTATTCAAAGCAGTTTCTCAGTGCGTTTTCTAAGAGTGTTAGTCGTTCAACCACACTGTGGTACTGATACGGTTACATCTTAGAAAAATTCCGATTTTATTTTATCATATAGATCATATTTTTCTATGGTCGATAACCTGACTATGGCCTCCCATGATTTACCTATGTGTATGTTAAGATTACTTTCTGTACATGAGACATTGCTACCAAAGTGTATGAACTGGCCAACTAATTTCAGAGACTTGCCATTTTTTGAACATTTTGCTATAGATTAATATATGTTGCTGAAATCCTATTTATAAAACAACAATTATTTTCTAAGCGATATTAAGGAGATTTATTATTGGAATAAAATCAGCCGTGATTTTGAAGCATTCCTATCATAAAATGAGAATTACCCCAAAATGTTGCCGTGTAAGTACTGGGGTATGGTTGCACCACTTGAATTCTAAAGAAATCCTTAGAGAAAAAAGTTTGTGAGAAACTACAGAAGAAAGCCGCGTGCTATTCTGAATAAAATCCTTGAAGCTGCACCTGACAAGGGAAGCAGCTGTATGGTCACTTGCTTCCCATCTCGCAAACAATCTACATTATGTGAGGAGGGCATTTTGAGTACTGCGGAAGAAGTAAGTAAGAACTTATAAGCGATGGTCATCTATGAACTCATACTGCTGGACACACCAGGGTTTATCGATAGGGAAAAACATACATTCACCAGCTCTCTGCGGAAATACTGTTATGGCTGATCGGGACAAGTAGTGAAAGAGAGAGGCAAGAGAATCTGTACTTCTTGATGAATAACTGTCAGGAACTAATAGATCAGGTTTAGACTTTTCACAATGATCAATAGATCGTGTTATACAAGGTAGAAGAAAATGCCCTTCGCCGGGCGCTAGTATTTAAGTTTTAATTTAATTAGATATTATATTAAATGACAAACAAAAGGTAAAACAATAACATGTATAAAAACATTACACTTATTTTGATTTCAATTTAAGTGATTTCTTTTTAAAATTATACCTAAGATTTTTTTAAAACGTCAGAGAATAAAAAAAGGAAAAAGAAATCAATAACATGTAATTATTGATTGAATCAAATTTTGTTTAAACTAGTTTGCAAATTATCCGCTCAATATTCCATATAAACCTTTTTTCTTTGTTATATATAATCACATGATTCAGAACGCATTAATAACATGGGCTTGCCTTCCTCATATCTGGGGACCTCCTGGTGTTCACGGTAGGGAGGTGTTATTAAAGTGATCCTCAAGTTCCAGGCGGCCTTCTCTCCAAACAATACCATCTAGGAAGGGGCGACTTTATCGCTTGGCGCTTGAGGCGCCTGGAAATGGGGAAATGGCGACGAGACCAAGAATTTTTGTTATAACTACGCATGATTTTCGAATACTGCAGGGCTTTTCACTAAAAAATTAAATTGAGACAAACCCTGATTTGGCAGAACGTCGGTTAAATACCCATTTAAAAAATGGGGCTGTTTTGAAACAACTCTATTTCAGCTAGTCTTTAACAGAGACATCATCGTTAAAAAGATTAGGATTATGTAATGATTATTCAATAACCATTGATAATACAATGTAAATCACAAAGGGAATTGTGACGTTGGTGGTGACGTAGTCTTGATGATAGAGAGACACTTACTTTCCATTATGATAGTATATTCACTGTTGAAAAAATTGACATTCATTCAAATTGAATTTAAAAGTACCGGTATATATATATTTGTAAAAGTGTCAACAGATATTTACATTTCTTTCTGATTATCCTGCATATACATACACGCAAAAATATGTTTACAGTACGGCCATTTTATGGGAAAGTAGATTTCCTTTTTCAAAGAAAATTCTTTCACCCTTTTTTTTATATGATCCAATTATTCGTGTTATTAGATTAATCTAGCATTTACGAGGCATTAAAAAGCTTCAATTGTGCAGATAACTTTAATGTTTAATAAACCTAATCTTTTTTCTAAATTCTTTTCATTTTATTTTTTCACTTTTTTCAAAACTGCACGCATTTTCTTTTCGATAACTCGATTCCCTATCACAAAACGAAACGACAGAAGAAAAAAAAACAAAAAACAACTACTGAAAGCTTTCAAAAAAGCAATTCATGATTAACAGCTATTTTGATAATCTTAAACGGAGAACTAAAAAAAAAAAAAAAAAAATTGGGTAAGAGAAAAGATTTGATGGTGTTCAGTTGAACACGTCATGACCAAAAATGAAGACATGAAAATATTTTCCTTTTTTTCCTATTTAGGAAATAATATTTAAAAGAAAGGTTTCTTTTTAACCTATCAATAAAGGGACATTTATTTGAAGTGCTTTCGTATTTAACTTATCAATTAAGGTCATGGAATGACAAAAGAAACGGCAATATTCTTTATTCTCTTACACAAATATTCACATACACATATAGATATACACGTATATATAAATGAGGCTGAAAAGTAATCGGCCTTTAAAAAAATATTGAATTTATTTGGAGATTTACAGAAAAAAATATATCAGCTGTGTTGAACAGTTGCATGAATATATAAAATACCATGTACGTCTCATCCCTCTTATTTATTCATTACATGGTCCTATATATACATATATATATATATATATATATATATATATATATATATATACGGGAAATCAACGGATTGTCATATAAAAAAAGTGTTAATTTTTGCGAAAAATGACTCGAGAAACTGTTGTTTTTTTTTGTATCAGTATTTTTACATTTTATAAACAATCGGGGTGTACCCTCTTGTTTTAAAAATTCTTAAAGAATTCACAGACGGCAATATTTGATTTGCTGCTAAAAATTTGAAGGATCAAAACTCAGAATAACTAAATAAATCTTTTCCCTCCTACAGTACTGAAAAAATATTTTTTAACCAATGAGAACCATAGATAAATCATCAACTTTTAAAAAAATCTAATTTCGAGCTTGTGTCAATCTTATAAATAAGCAATAAAATAAATACTACTTCACTTAGTACGGGATTATGTTGTACGTACTCAACATTTTTCAATTTATTTCTTTTAAGTGAAAATCCACATTATTTTCCTTTAAAAATCCATGTAATTTCCACATCGCTTACTTATCTTAAATTGAACGAACATGTAATTGTTTTACATAGAGCTATTACAATGGCTTCTATAGTCTACGCAAGCTGATGGAAATCAGTTGCAGCTTTATACATGCTAATGCATAAAGATATTTTCTTTCAACATAGTCACCACTTAATACATAGATTCTTTATACACATAAAATATGTCGACTTAGATTTTGGCAACCAAAACACTACTATATTTAATACATGAATCTTCACTTTCTTTCTTAAAAGTATTTATGATCAGCGTAATAATATTTTCCTTACGAGAAAAGTCTACGTAACTTTTATTTTTTAACAAACTTTTCACTCAATTTAAAGAAATAAACAATTATCAATTTTTAGTTTCGTGCTTTATTCAATCATTTACACCTTTGTCTGCTAAATATATATATATATATATATATATATATATATAAATATATATGTATATATATACTAATGGTACAATGAAATAAAAGTTTCCTTTTACGTTAAGTAAATTGCACAAACAAACACACACACACACACACACATATATATATATATATACGAAGATACTCATATACAATATGTATGTGCAAATTTTTTGTATTATTTCAGAATACTTTATATATATATATATATATATAATTATGAATGGAGGAATTGATATATTAAGTTGAAAATTACCATGACAAGAAAATCCGGCACACACCTACACGTGACATACGGACCACTGAACAGCTGTTCAGTGCTCCTTATGTCGCGTGTAGGTGTTATGGTAATTTCTAACTTAATATATATATATATATATATATATATATATATATATATATATATATATATATGTTTGTGTGTGTGTGTGTGTGTGTGTGTGTTTGCTTGCTTCAATTATTCGTTGAGGAATATTTGATTAAATGTTATTGATATCCTTTGTCTACATATTTTTATTTGGTGCCACATAAAGAACCGTATTAAAAAAAGTTACACCAGTATACATAAATCGCTGTATTGTACTTTTCCAATATACACCCAATGATTATCGCCTAAAAGGAGTCCGAAAATATTAGGGAACGAGTTAAATACGGAAAATTCATTAGCCGATTCCAGTCGGATTTCATAACATCCATATTTCAATTTGAAAGGATCGAAAAAGAAAATGTAACAAAGGATATCTTTAATATTAACCAAATCTCTCTCTCTCTCTATACACACACAAACACAAACACACACACACACACACACATATATATATATGTATATATATATATATATATATATATATATATATATATATATTTATAATAGAAGTAGATCAAATGCGAGAAAAACGTTGCATAAAGAAATTGTTAATGCTATAATGATAGAGCTGGCCTAAAACAACAAATATCCAAATTATGTACCGTTACTTAAACCTTCATGTACACAATCGACAGATATAAAGAAGAGGAAAGAAAGTTAGTCAATCTTATCTAAAAGAATGAGAATTTTGTTTAGTGATACGTGGCATTTCTGTTTTCAATACTGTAACACCGGTGGAGGGTTACGATGTACAGATGATATCTAGGGCAGAAAAGTCTCCACATTTGAGTGCAAAAAAGTTTACAGAGAAATAAGTGTTATGGTGCATTGAACATTTAGTATTTTTTTAATCGATCATTTTCAAATGAATCAGATTTCAGCTTTAAATGACCCATAAGGCGTTGATATGTCGTTAAAAAAATTAGCTGAACTAAACCAAAATTTCATAATCTATAAGGTTACAAGTAAACCAATGGCGTGATTTTAGCCACAAAACCCTCTTTCAATTGATTGATTGATTTTAATGGTATGTCAACTCGTCTTGGGTTATTTTATGCCTAGATGAAAGGAAACCACGTTCATATTTACTTTATCTAAGTGGTTGTTTCTTAAAAGTCTTTTTTTTTTTGCTCCCAGTCCCATAGAATACAAATAATTCTAAACAGATCTATTTAATCAAGATATAGGACCGATTCAGGTTCTACCATTCTAAGTTAGAGTAGACCTGGGAGTAATGTCAATAGACCTTCTCCAAATAACAAGAATATGGACCTCAACGGGAAATGCTGTTTAGTGTCATATCTAGGACGCCTCTTTTTTTGGCGTGTGGGTCTTATCTCGCTGCAAGGGATATAGTCAACGTATTGGAAGGCTCATCGACAGAGCTGTAACTTTGTCTCAAAGTTTAAAATATTTACTTCAACCATCATTGGCTATTTTGGCAGACTAGGTTCTTCAGTCTTGGTAAGGCAATTAGTCTAGGAGAAGGAAAACTCTGAATTCAAACCTGTTAAACTCCGCTTAAAAAATTGACTTTGCGTCATATCCTGTCCGAGCGGAGGGGTTGGTATATATGATAATTGCCTATTCACGCATGCTAATTTTTATCTGATATTATAAAATGTATATTCATGAAAATATATGTATCTGTACTCGGTACTGCCACTCCTGGCGCTACCGAGCAGCTTTTGCCACCCTATCCGGTGGCAAAAGCTGCTCGGTAGCGCCAGGAGTGGCAGTACCGCCTTGAGCTACCGAAACTGTGTTATCACCCTGGATGGCGGCTGATGAGGCTAGGGTATCGCACGTGCTTCCACACGTTGTATGATGAAAAAAAAAAATGTATATTCATGAAAATATATGCTCAGATACAGTGTGCTCTCCAACATTGTGTAACGTTGTCACTTTCGATTGGAATTGCTAATTGCACTTAGGATTAATGACAATGAAGTGGCATTCCACACTTCTTAGATATCTATGGGCCCTATCTATCAGATACAGTTTAGTGTCATGCCTACGACGTCATTGTTCTTTAGAAGGGGAGTCTTACTTCTCTGCAAAGGATACTGTCCGTATATTCTTAATCCTAGCGACATGGCAGCCTTTTTGCTTTTAGTGTCAACATAGTATAAACACTTAGGACGCTTTCCGCCATTTACGAATGAGCATGTAAGACAAAAAGAAGTTCACTTCCTGGTTTTCCAACTCTTTTATGCTTAATTCTTTGGAGATCAGCATAAAGAACAGAAAACCGAGCATTTTCTGGACATGGCCAAGTTAACCAATTTAAGAAAATCGACTTGTACGGAGAAGGAAAGTGAAATTAGGAAGGAAGGAAATTGAAGTGGGGCTAAAAGAAGGAGCAAATAGAAATAAACCAGCGAAGGAAACAGAAGAAGAAAGTAAGGAATGAAAATGGAGAAAATATTTTTTTTTTCTTTTTGCGCGAAAATAATGAAGAACCTAAGATATAAAAGAAAAGATTTTCTCCTTTTTCTGGTTGGGTGGTAAAGAACGAAGGATTTTTTTTTATTTTTGTATTTTTCAAGACTTCTCGTCTCTAGATATCAGCTTTACATTGTAACACTCAACCGGACTTCCGGTGTAGACGTTAACGTGAAGTGCTTTGGCGAAATTGTTGTTGTTGTCTGATATGAGAAGCGAAGGTAGAGAAAGCGTGTGACTGCATAAATGTAAGTGTTGCGTTTATTTTTTATTTCTTTATATTTCTTTATTAATTTATTCTTTTTTTTTTTTGTATATTGAATAAATAAATAAACGTTAACCAATGGAATAAGACATTAAAAAAGCTATTTT
The DNA here is from genome assembly GCA_963585895.1 of Sepioteuthis lessoniana. Taxonomy (NCBI): domain Eukaryota; kingdom Metazoa; phylum Mollusca; class Cephalopoda; order Myopsida; family Loliginidae; genus Sepioteuthis; species Sepioteuthis lessoniana. The sequence goes on from CAUZXS010000763.1 coordinate 16,998, forward strand.
TCTGTTTTTTATTTTTATTTTTTGTTTTGTTTTGAGGTACTATGGTAGTTTGGTATGAGATAGAAGACAAAAAAGAAAGTAAGGAATACTAAAGGAAAAGAAAAGAAAAGAAAGACGGAATTCGTGAAAAGAAGAAAAAAACAGTTAGAGACAATAAAAGAAAGAAAGAATGAAAGAAAGAAAGAAAGAAAAAAAGAAATGGAAAATAAAGAAAGCGAAGATAAAAAAATCAAATTTGAACAAACGCAAAGAAAAAACTAAGAAGTCAAAAAGAAAAAAAAAAGTGAAAGATAAATAAAAAAAAAGGGAAAAAATGGAAAAAATAAGCCGAAGAAAATGAAGAAAGAAAAGATTGAAATTAAAGAAGATAAGCAAGAATGAAAAACGGACATGAAATAATGAATAAGTCCGTAAGGAAAAAAAGAAAGAAAGAAAGGAGTAAAAAAGAAAGAAACAAAGAAATAAAGGGAAAAAAAGAAGGAATATGGAAAGAAAAGAGAGAAAGTCAAAAAGAAGAAAAAATGAAAGAAAAAGAAAACGCAAGAAAAAAAAAAAAAAAAAACAGAAAGAAACCAAAGAAAAATAATAGAAATGAAAGAAAGTAAAAAAAAAAAAACCAACAAAAAACGACAAAGAAAAATCAAGAAAACGTATAAAAGATGAAGGAAAGGAAGAATAAAAAGTGAAGAAGAGAAAGAGAGAGAAAATAAGAAAGAAAGAAAAAGAAAGAATACAAGGAAAGGAGTCTAATATCGTAAGAGGAAAATGCTTCGAGTCCGATAGAAAACTCACAAAGGAACTATCGCGTTTGATTTTCGTCGGCTGCAGGTTCATTGAACAATAAGAGATCTGTAAAAGGACAGAAAGCAAATCTTGTGATTTTTCTGAATAGTGACCCTTAACAACAGGTTTTGCTCATGATTGATTAAGCAATGGTAAATCTTCAATGATCTCCGTCAAAACATCTCCTTCAATAAATTTTTCCATGTAAAATCTATTTTTGAAGTTTGGTGTATGTTAGAGACGGTAGGAAAGAGAACTAAATTAAAATTTTATATATATATATATATATATATATATATATATATATTATGAGATTGTTGGTCGTCAGTAAATCCCTATGTGGTTATGTGCCGAACCAAGTGCAATATATTATGTAGAGTTCTCAATATCTATGATAGAGCTATTATAATAATAATGATAATAAATAAATATATATTATATATATATTTAATCTATGGAAAATATTGTTCTGCAACCTAAGGTTCTTGAAGTTTATAACAGCATTCATCTGGCAGTTAAGGAGATGGAATGAAATTGAAAATCAAAAATGCGACAAAATACTGACAAAAATCGAAAATGCGACAAAATGCAGACAAAAATCGAAAATGCAACAAAATGCAGACAAAAATCGAAAATGCAACAAAATGCAGACAAAAATCGAAAATGCAACAAAATGCAGACAAAAATCGAAAATGCAACAAAATGCAGACAAAAATCGAAAATGCAACAAAATGCAGACAAAAATCGAAAATGCAACAAAATGCAGACAAAAATCGAAAATGCAACAAAATGCAGACAAAAATCAAAAATGCGACAAAATGCAGACAAAAATCGAAAATGCGACAAAATGCAGACAAAAATCAAAAATGCAACAAAATGCAGACAAAAATCGAAAATGCAACAAAATGCAGACAAAAAGCCGTTAAGTTTTCACTTATGTGTGGTTGTAAGTATGTGTGTGTATATGGCTGTGGGTGTGGGTGTATGTGTGTGCGTGTGAATGAATGTTTTTAAGTTAAGTCAGGCCAGGAACGTTAAGCGTTGGTTATAGCGTAAATCGGTAACAAATGTGTATACATTTGTTTCGATATATTCGTTGACAGTGGGATAAATTATCATCGCTGCAAGTTGAGGAATGAGTGAGAATCTGATTTGTAAAAGTGTATGGTGGGCAAGAGTTACAATGGGTATATGTAAGGTTATATTATGTCGTAAATATGTTGGTGCAATATATACGGGGTGGGGGTATATGATAATAATAAAAACTAAATGGGATATTGCGTAAGAATTGTATAATATGGATCACATAGTTGGCATATACGCAATAAAATGAAATAAAATAATAAAAGGGTAATTAATAGTAAGGGGGTTAAATAATAATTATGTGCGTAATAAATTGTTGTAAAGCTAATAATAAATGAATGAAATATTGTGTAAATATTATATATTGTGGGCTGATTTGTAAACGTGTTACACAATATTTCATTAATTTATTATTAGCATTACAACAATTTATTACGCACATATTTACTATTTAACCCCCTTACTATGGGTGCCTTTGGGTCACCCTCGACTACGGTCGGCTTATATATATATATATATATATATATATATATATATATATATATATACTTTCAGAATCATAAGGAATCTACTTAGGTTTCATCAAACCGGATCTTCAGGATGATTCTGATCCAGAACCATCCTAATAATCTGATTAAGTGAAACCTAGGTAGATTCTGTCTGATTCTGAGACCATTTATATTTCTCTCTACTTAGTGTATCGAACACTCTTACGTTTTGCTAAAGGAATTTAATCGGTGTTTTTTTTCTTTTGGCTAAGCATGCGTGATTCGTTGATTATTTTCAAACGATACATATGTTTTTAAGTATTTTCTTTTATGAAATATTTTCCCAGTGTTCGGTTTGTGTAATGTTGCAAATTGTATGATCTGTTTTTGTTTCACACCGTCATAATTATAAAATACATATAAAGATTAATAACATATATATCATCATCATCATCATCATCATCATCATCATGTCGTACTGGTAGCACATATATCCCTGACCCTCTCTCGCCACTTTTCCCTATCGTTCATCGCCTCAGGGAGGTCTTCTAGACAACATCCCGTATCCTCACATAGTTGCTGAATGTATGTTCGTGCTGGTCGTCCTGCTTTTGCACAGCTATGTGTGGGGGTCCACAAGAGTACATCACTTATGAGTTCGTCCCTGCTTCTCCAGCAGTGTCCTGCATGTCTGGTTCGTCTAACTTGAATAGTTTTCGTGATAGGAGGCAGGTGGCCGTACAGTTGGTGTCTTGTGGGGTGTTGCCGTCAGGACTTGTTCAAGATTGCTCGCAGCATTCTTGTGTAATTGCCGTCTAGCTTCTTCTCCAGCCGTTTTGTGTGTGTGTGTGTGTGTGTGTGTGTGTGTGTGTGTGTGTGTTTATCATAACCAGTCATGTACATATATATATATATATATATATATATATATATATATATATATATATATATATATATATATGCATGGTAATTGTCCGTGCATGTAGGTACATGTATATAATTGTACGACTGTGTATATATAAGTGTTTATATATGTATATGTATATAATTATACATGATTTCTCCTTGAGGATCTTTTTAATCTGCTAATATTTTACTTTGTGTTAATAATCTATCTATCTATCTATCTATCTATCTATCTATCTATTCCTAGTCTGCTTCAAAATCCTCAACTCAGTTGGCAGAGGTGTAGAATATGCCCACTGTATCTCTACAGAGGGGTAAAAATGCCTTGATGAATGGCTTGGATATGACCTAAAATCATCTGATAGTTGGGCTCCAGTCCTGGATCTTTGAAGAAATTGGAGTATCCTTTCGTTGCCATTACTTCCAGGTCCTCTCTGACCTGGAATGGTAGTACCTGTTTGGGGTCTATTTAAGGGCCAATTAGAAATAGTTGATCATTTTCTATACTTGGAACCTTTTAAGTTTGTGCAAACAAATGCTTTTATAAAACTTGGTTAGGAATACTTGTCCTATTATATAGCAATACTTTAAACCATCTAACAGCGTGCGAACACTGGACAGTTTAAAGATAATGTTACAAACAAAACAATTATGTTTCTTTTCGAATTATATATATATATATATATATATAATTTTGCATTAAATAGCCAACAATATGACATAAAACCAAACCAACCAACATGTCCAAAAATAGAGTCCAGCAATGGATAGGGTAATACCACTATTCCTTTTATACAAGGATGACTTTGGCATTAAACAACCCATGAAAGTTGATATACCATTAAACAAAGAAACCAAGCCAAAAACTGAACACTGACGTCGAAGGCAACGACTTAATTGAGATGTCTTGCTCTCAATAGGTTTTAACTCGGTTATAAAGCTTTCTTATATGTTTTTAGTCCACTTCAGAGAACACACATAGACGTTTTCAATATTTAACTCTTTAAATTTACCACACCCCAAAATAAAACAGAACACAGCATTAGAAAAAAGCATGCATATTTTCATTAAATATATAATTGAATAACTGTAGGAAGACGTCTGAATAGATTACCGTCAAGAAAATAATGTTCCGAAACTGATATCTTGATATAGAAGGGGAGGAGAAAATACACGCGAAGAAATAAAAGGGATTTTTTTTTCTTTTTTGCTGAAGAAATAATATTATAAACACAGTAAGTTGGATAAAAATCAAAATAGAGTAAATAAAATTAAAAAGAAAGAAAAGAGAATGCATTATACTTCGTCGGAAAATAACGGTATTTTTTCTATGAGAGGCTGGAATGCCGCCGGCAAATCATGCGAAACAAAACAAATTTTCAGTTTACGTTGCATTTGATTAAAAAAATTCTAGAAACAAAACAAATTACGAAAGTTTGTCCCGAGGCCAGAAGTAGTAGCAATGTTTAATTTTTGGATACGTTGGTCATAATGACATCGCCATTAATTCCACACACACACACACACACACACGCACACCCACACACACACACAGAGTCGGAGAAAGATAGATAGATCGATCGATCGATAGATAGATATCATTATCATCATCAAGTCACGCCACTCGCACGGAATTCCCTGACAATCCCCCTCCATTTTGCCCAATCTGCTATCGCTTCCAGTGGGTCGTCCACACTACATTCTGTATCCACACAGAGCTGTTGTCGTTAAGTTCTCGTTAGTTGGCCAACACATAACGTCCCTGTTAAGGATTCCACCGGAGAACGTTATTTAAGTTGGGCCTTACTTTACGATCTTCTAGTCATATGAATTTTAGTCCTTGTTCTATTGTCGGTCAACTCACATTTTTTCACCTCTCTTTTCTTCATTCTCCGGTCAATTTTCTTTTTTTTTTTCCGTCTTCTTTTGTTGATGCCTCAGTTATTTACTTGTTTCTTTCTTGTTGCCATCCCTGTCCTTGATGACGAATGACAACGTAACTACCGTTTTATGTGCACAGGTTAATTTTATTTATTTCTTGACGACTTTAAATCATTATTACCCGTTTGGCATAAAAGAGGTGTTGAAGTGCAGGATCGAACGTTCAACCATTCAGGCTGGGTGTTTACCATCAACTGGCTTTCTATTTGTAACTTCAGAGCCGCTTTGATCACCTGACTGAAACGGTCCTATCAAAACTGTGGCCTCAGACCCTGTAATTCATACGAGTTAAAACTCTGACTGTATCTTTCCATACAATAATCAGGAATTTTCTTCTACATGAAACTTTAAGTAACCGACATCGAGAGATCATTTATGGAATATTTTAGGTTTTATATCTGCTCTGCAATAACTGCATCTGACACTTTTTATTTCCATTTCTTTTATATATATATATATATATATATATATATATATATATATATATATATATATATATATATACTTACTTACTTACTTAGATCAGCTATGCGCGGTCACTTTATGTAATTTACAGAAATGGCCGAGAGCAATGGATGATAGGGACGGAAAGAGAGAGAGAGAGAGAGAGAGAGAGAGAGAGAGAGAGAGAGAATTATCGATGATCAGGTTATATTCGCCAATACGTAAATATACATTGAATGAAACGATAATTTATTTTCTGCAGAATACCTCTTTCCTATTTAACACAGTTCTTCCACAGCCCATTCGGCTGGGGCTGTAGAATACCGCATCTATGCAGGTGGAGGGGGTAAGACACCACCCTTCCAACGGTTGTCCTGCCTATAACATTAAACAATCTGATAGACTCCAGTAATACTGGAAATTTGGAAAATGCGGAATACCCCTTCATTACCATCGCTCCCGGTTTCACTCTGGCCTGGAGTGGTAGCACCTGGTAGGGTCCTATCTATAGGTCAATTAAGAATGTTTGATATTTAAACTGAGTGTAAACAGATAACCTCTGCTGATTTGAATTACTTGAAACTGAACTGTTCCTTTAACTGTGTGCAAACAAATAACTGATATCTAATTGAATTGTTAGTGATACATAACAATACTTGGACCCATTTAACTTTGTTGACTTACGTTTACAAATCATATATATCTAATATATGTGTATGAACCGAATATAGCATTAAATAACCCACAATTGTTTATATGCCATAAAACCAAACCAGACCAAATACTTCTTTCAGTCTCTTTTCTATTGGTTGAAAGACCTCTGGTACGAATGTTTAGTTATTTATCTCTGAAGAGAAATATGACCGTGTTGACTGCGAGAGGCATTGCTTTGCCGTGCGTGCAAAGACAAACTGTCTTGTTTCTATTTTTTGGTGAGATCCTACTATTCGGTAAGTCTAACGCAGATGATCGAGCTATTACATCTGACAATCCTATTACAAGTTTTTATACGATCCTTAAATTCTCTTATCACACAACTGCAGAAAAACTGGGTGAAGTTTTACCTATTGTAACAGATACTTAATATTTGTAAGTAAACTATTTTCAAGTGTCGATTACAACAGATAGAAAATGACCTTTGAAAATTTGTATTTAGGATATGAAAAATTCAATATGGAATCATCTATTTACCCACAAAAAATGATCGGGCGCTTCCGGACGAAATCTGTTGAAAATTTGATCAAAGACCTATTGCGTTCAAAATCTGCAGCTGTTGCTGATTTAACGCAAGAGAAGGACGACCCATTGTATATATACATATATATTTTTTTCATTTTTATTTGAAAACTTATTCTTGTCAATGTAGCTTGATAGTTTCTGGCTCAACAGGTATTATATATATATATATATATATATGTGTGTGTGTGTGTGTGTGATCATGTTATTTTGAATAAATTCTTGAAGCAGCACCCCACAAACCAACACTTTCATGACTACCTAACACACATTTTATGAATCATCCACGTACTTCGAACAAGACGTGCTGAGGACTCCTACGCATGCACACACCAGCACTGACCGATCAGCAATTACGCGATGAAAGGCTGGGTGGAATGAAGGGAGACAATCAAGAGACTCTGTGCTTTCAAGACGGCTTAGTGATTATATAGTATATAGCTCGATGGAGTAAACTTATTCAAGGTTGTAATAGTAAAGTTCAACGGTATAAAGTTTTTCGGATCTATCAATTTTTTTAAAAATTGACGTTGGTTGGTTGTTTGGGTTTTATGGCATATCAAACTTTATAAGTTATTTTACGCGAAATCCATTTTTATACAAATAGTCAGTTCTGTTTCAAGCAATTGAGTTTAGCCTGTGTACACAGTTTAATTGTCAAAAACATTTCTATTTCAAGCTATTCCATTTATTCAAACAGTTCTAATTCAGCTAATTCAGTTTACTATGAGTAGATATTTTGTTTACACATAGTTAAATGTCAAAACAGTTCTACATTAAACACATCGGTTTACTGTAAGTACAGTTTCTATGTCAAAACAGTTCCATTTCAAACAAATCAGTCTAGTTTAAGCTGGCAGTTTGAGTGTAAGTACAGTTTAATTGTCAAAAACATTTCTATTTCAAGCTATTCAGGTTAGTCAAATAGTTCTAATTCAAACAATTTAGTTTAGCATGAGTATGCAGTTAGTTCTATTTAACCCATTCTTAGGGCCCTATCAAGTGCTGCCATTCCGGGCCAGAGTGGACCTGGGAGCTATAACAATGAAAGGGTGCTCTGCATTCTACAAAGCTCCAGATTGTTTAGTGTCATATCCAGGACGCGTATTGGGAATGTTATCCCTCTGCAGTGGTGCAGTCGGTGTATTCTACAGCCCCAGCTGACTGGGTAATTTTTTAATTTATGCTTCAAGAAAAATAATTGTACATGCAAAATCTCGAAAAACTTCAGTTGACATTTGGAAATCAGTGAGATACATTTGATTTAACATTGAATTGTATATTGATTTAATATTGAATTACTTTCGTCCTGAAAGACTGCATTAATTTTATTTGCACACACCTGCGCATAATTTAGGAAATAACACTGGGTTACATGATAACAGTAGTAATTTACTAAGCTTTTTGCTTAGATGTGGCACAAGGCCATATGAATGGGGCACCCAATGAGACTCGAACTCACCCGTGTAGGTTTGCTCGTCTAGCTTGCTAACCATTACGCTACCCGAGGCGCCATGATAACAGTAACACTTTTCGATGACTTGGTATTTGATATGAATATTGAGTAAAAAAAAATCCTTTAACCTTTAGATATTCCTTCATATCACAGAGATTAAGATATAACTTTTAAAAAATGATATCTCACAGCAATCTTTTATCAAATATCGTATGAACCCCAATCAGTTAAATATGCCTACGTCTCTGAAGTAGAACGTGTCAGTCATCTACATACATTTTTTTTTTTGTTCTTAATGTTTGCCAAACGTTCAAATGTGGATTATGCGGTAAACATTCGTCTGTCTGTTAGATTTTAACGAATACTTTCTTTTATTTATTTATTTATTTTTTTCTGGATCTTTAAAGTTCAGCACATTTGTCTCTGTCTGTCTGATTCCTGCTGTTTTTCTCCTTTTTGCATGTTCTAAAAATCCCCCTCACACTGTAAATATAGTACTTCCCTACCTTTACGACTCCCCTTCCTTATTGTATGTTCATTGTTTAATAAACGATTCACAATTCCTCTCTTTTCTTCTTTCATTTTTCTTTTAGCTCATTATGAAGAATATTTTCGTCACTTAGCCTCGATAAAGTTCAAATGCAATTTATTCAAATAGTATCGAAACTGAAGCTGAATCTAACAAGAGCATAAATGAACGATGAATGAACATTAATTTTCTCGAAAATAGTCTTTGGTATTCAATACACTAATTCCAACTTATCTTCCATTGTTCGATACACCTCTGAAATTTTTATATTTATGCTTTGAAACTTGGAAGCGTTTGTCACAGCAGGTACCAAAAAAAAAAAGTGTCACCTCACACACTCTTCTGTTCAGGTCTAGTTGTTTGTAAATACACTTCTTATGTGCCCTACCCCAGCTACTGTTAGAATTGTACAATTGTTATTCTTCTACAAGAATGAATTTGGCATTAAATGACTCATGAAGGTTAATATACAATTAAAGAATAAAACCAATCTAAATCAATCACAATACGCTCGTACAAGTTCCCTTTGATGACAGGGTTGGGCTGTAAGATCCATTGGCAATAAAATATCTCGACATTGGACATAGGACGTGACATTATTGACGGTCGTTTTTACACGTTAGAACCCTAAGGCAACTGGTAACAAATTGTTCGAAGCCCAGTCAGTAAACTGAGACCATTATGCAGTGTGCATAGAATTTCAATGATCACCTCATCCTTTAAACGATATATATATATATATATATATATATATATGTGTGTGTGTGTGTGTGTGTGTGTGTACCAATAATATATATCTTAGCTATAAGTTAGATAGTACTACTACAGTTCTTTTAGGAGAATGGCTTTGGCGTTAAATAGCCTATAAAGGTTGATATGCCATTAAACAAAGAAACCAAAGAAACCAAACAAAATCAATAATATATATATATATATATATATATATATATATATATATCACCCGGAAATGTACACTCCTAACAATATTTTATTTAAAAAATAATCTTATAAACCAAGATAATAAAAGTTGATTATTTCTTGTGAAATATTATCTAAACAATAAGGATGTCATTAGGTATTATTTAACAACAAACTCGAGAGCAATAGAACTTTGAAAGAAAAATGATGAATATACAAGAGTCTAAAGATAAACCACTGATATTCACGGAATTTTATGATTGATTACAAAGATGTTATATCTTATTTTTGGTTACATGGTTTTAGTTCGGTTTGATAAAAAATACGAGGATCATTAAATAAGTTTCCAGATTTTTTTTTGTATGGGCACTTTTGTTGATAGTACCCTTCGAAGTAATCTCCTCCGGCTGCAATGCACTTGCTGTACCGTTCCAACAACTTCTGGAACGCTCTATGGAAGTCCCCTTGTGTGAGCGTCACAGCCTATTTCATCTCCTCAATTGTCTCTTAACGACAGTCTCTGAGCTTAGGGAATAAGCAAAAAACACTAGGAGCAAGGTCTGAACTATAGGGAGGCTGAGGAACTGTCTTGATGGCCATCTTGCTCAAATAGTCTGAGACAAGGATGGAGTTGTGGACTGGTGCATTGTCCAGGTGGGAATGCCACTGACCCGATTTGAAGAGTGCTGGCCTCTTCCGACAGAGTCTCTTCCTGAACTAACTTAAAACCTCAACATAGTAACCCTAACCCGAACCCTTTGGCCAATCAGCTCTGGTATAATGACTTCCTTACTTCTCTCACACCTCTCATCATCCCTGACAGACTCCCTGCCTTCCTCGAATCTCTGATCCCACTCAAAAACTGATGCTCGATTCATACAAGATGGTCAAAAAGCAGTCTGAAGCATTCCATACGTTTCTGTGGCATTTTTCCAAGTTTAAAACAAAATTTTATTGCATATCGTTCTTCCTCATGTCCAGATTGCATTTTTGAAATTCACCAGCTGTGACAGTCAGGCTTTAGTAGGGTGTATTCCAATTGCTTCTGTAGCTGTTCATTTGAAGCTGATATCATAAAAATTGATCAATCACCTCATAATATGTATAGCAATACTATACTGAATTTTCAAGTGTGTACGACAATTTTAAATGCCTGTACAAAAAAGTCTGGATACTTATTGAATTCACCACGTAACACCTAACAATATCCTTTTGATTGTTTATTATTTCGCTAGAAATATTAATGAGGCGTATTCAAAATTTTATTTAAGAAGTCAAAAAGAGACAAGGAAAGAAGGTTAATTTTCTTGAAAATATACTTGGATTCGACATTGAAACCCTTTTTTTATACCACGTTATGTTTTACCAACGTATTTATCTGAGCGTTTTCCATTTTCTTAAATTTGGCCACAGATGAATTTCAAATAAATAAATAAACAAAAAAAAGGTTCATAGAGCTAGTTATAATGAGAATAGAGCTTGCAGCTCTTGCACTACCTTGTTTTTCACCGAAAACTGCTGATCCAAACGATTCGTATATGCTAATCCAGGAGTATCGAAACAGCGGCTCCAAAAGTATCACAAATGTAACTCAGAAGTAACGAAACTGCTGCTCCAAAAGGGTTACAAATACTGATCCAGAATTATCGAAATTGCCGACCCAAAAGTATCACAAACGCTGATCCAGAAATATCGAAATTTCTGATCCAAATGTATTGTACATGCTGATTCAGAAGAATTTGAATTGTCGATTGAAATGTATCGTAAACTGCTGGTGCCAAAGTATCGTATATGCTGATCCAATAGTATCAAAACTGCTGTTCCATAACATTTTAAATGTTGACCCAGGAGTAACGAAACTGCTGATTTCAAAAGTATCCTAAAAGCTGATCCAGAAATATCGAAAATACCGATCCATTACTGGAAATGCAAAAGTATCGAGGATTGCCAATGTCTCATCTAGACATCCTCTCTTTATTAATTATGGTGATCTATTTTGCACAAGTATTTATATAGATTTTAAATCTTAAAATTCACAATTGTGAAAAAAGTATCATTGTCGATTTTATGTAACCATACTTCGTATAATATAATATGTATATTCTTTTTCTTTCTTTATCTGATTCTTTCTTTTCTTCATTTTTTAAAAAAATTTGCTTTTTCTGTGCCTGTTTTTATTTCTTTTTGTGACGCCAAAAAATATCAAATCAATTATAATTTTCTTTCTTTCTGTCTTTCTTTCTTTCTTTCTTTCTTTCTTTCTAAATTAATCTTCTCTATTTGCTTCGTATATCATTCATCCATTTCTTCTATTTCCACAAATTTTTATTCTGTCTCTTTCTATATTACCTTTCTTTCTTTCTTTCTTTCTTTCTTTCTTTCTTTCTTTCTTTCTTTCTTTCTCCTCTTTAATAAATTTTGTTACCATTTATCTATTTATTCATCTATTCAGTTTATCTAACCTTAAATAAATCTGTATACCATTTCTTTCTTTCTTACCTTCGTTCTTTCTTTCTTTCTTTCTTTCTTTGATAAATTTTGATAATAATTCTTTCTTTCTTTCTTTAAAAAAATTCGATACTATTTCTTTCTTTCTTTCTTTCTTTCTTTCTTTCTTTTGGATTTCGTTCTTATTTTTCTCTCTTACTTTTCTCGAATTTTTTCAATTGTTTGTCTATTCTTCTCATCTCCTTATGAATTGTATAACTTCAAACAATCTGATTTTTTTTCACTTTCCTTATCTTTCGACGTTTACGATTTCAGCCCAGGGATATCTTTTTGGTTTTTCATATCCTACCTAGCACAATACAATTATTCTATTTCTTCTTTTTTTATTGACTTTAACGAAAACTTTTTCTCGACTTCCGTCTTCATATAGCGCTTTAAACTATACTTTCTCAAGACGAAACCTTGTTTTAATATCAAAGAATTTAATCTCAGAAAAATCTAATGACGAAAGGTAAATTTATAGTACGGGTGCCAAAAAGGAGCAAAAAGTCATTAGGTTGGTCTTTTATTTCATGTTTATTTTGAGTCAAATTTTAACGGCAAATTATTCTTAGAGTATCAAAATATTTAATTACTTCGCCTATGGCCAATCTTGCATATCTTTAAAGCCAAGTTCCTGTCTTGATACACACTAATTTTCATAAAATGTAGGTTTTGAAAACTTACTCGTTTTCCATCCTGATCCGGTGTTAATATCTGCTAAAAATCCCATCAGTGGGTAAAACAGATAAGTTTGCAAATAATTTTTTATAATAGAGGAATACTTAAAATATGTAATTGCGTGCAAATTATTTCTATCGCGTACGAAAACTAGAAACGATATAAGTAAAAAGAAGGCTCTCTTTTCAATAAAAACTACACCGAAGTGTAGGGGAGGGCGCTATTCCTTTCCCTGGATTGCTCCACTTTACCCTTGACACGTACCTTATATTGCTGAGTGTTAAGCAAGGAGGTATCAAGTACCATTTTTAAAGTCTTTGGTATGACGCGACCAGGTCTCCCGGACCATTGACGAACACTCTGCCCACCAGGAAAAAACGATATAATCGTATGCAAATAAATGATTATTAAATAGAAAATGTCACTTTAAACCATAAAATTGTAAGAAAAAATTAACTCAGCACAAAAACCAAAGAAGGATTGAAATTCCTAAAATCTTCAACCAACCAACCAACAAAACAAACAAACAAACAAACAGGATAAAACCAAACCTAAGATATTTTCTTTGTCCTTTCTCCTCGCATTTTACTATTAAATTTTTGTTAAGGTGTATGTTTTGTATAAATAAGTAAGAAAAAGGTTACTTTATTTTAGGTCAGAAAAGAAAATACAATTAAGTAATTTTGTTTTTATAAGATTCCGTAGTTAAAAATATGAACGTAGGGAAAAACAAAATTACTCACAATATATTCATTTTCATGTTTTTTTTTTACATCTTTTTCTTTGCATTCAGCTTTGCTTTTTTTTTTCTACATAATTATTGAATATTCATCATCTTATTTTTCACCTCACTACTTTTATATTAGCAATTCCAGAAATACTGCAAAATCGTGTTGTTTTTTTTTTCATCTGCTAGTTTTACCAATTTTCACTTTTCCATATTTTGGTCCTAAACTTTTCAAGAACTGATTCTTTTTTAGAAACAAACCTAATGTGATCCTCACCCCTGAAAATCCAATCACTGCCAACTAATCCTCCTCACACCACCGCTACCTTTTCCGTTCCCTCCACTGCACCCTTCTCGACTATTGTTGTGTTCCATCTTCGGGGAAGCCATCTTTTCGCTGCGAAAATAAAAACATGCAACGTTGTAGTTGTGACGTTAATGACTTCCGCACAGGATAGTAGACCTTTTGTGTTGCAGCAAGGAAATAGGACCTTCATTACTCTAATTCTAATCCAAGAATTCCCCACCACTGTGATTTGAAAATACCCCGCTATTATTGACGCTTGATTCATTACACAAAGGCACGTCACCCGAGGCAAAAAAGTTAATGCTGAGCGTTTGAGTTCCTGAAAGTGAAATACCAAGTTGAAGCAAGACCCGGTAGACGCTCATAGCTGGTATAAAATGAGGCAGTGATGGCGGATGCCAAGAAATGGTGGAGAGGATTCAGATGCAGAGTGTTCGGGTTGGGGAAACAATGGTAATCGGTAAGTGGTTCGGTAGATCTACATTGTGAAGAATTGGTGTGCATTATCACATTACTATACACGCATACCCCCATATATATATATATATATATATATATATATGTCTGTGTATATGGGAATTGTGTGTGTATGTGTGTGTTTAGCTTGAGTCTCAATATTTCTTCATCACATGTCATATAAATATATATATATATATACAGAGAGAGAGAGAGAGAGAGAGGGGGGGCAGGGAGGGAGATTGACAGTCACCAAACACCGTTGACTGTCCGTGCTATCCAATCACACATACACACACAGTTGTGTATATATATATATATATGTATATATATATATATATAGGTGTGCGTGTGTTCGTTTGTGTATGTATATGTGTGGGGTGTGATGAAAAAGCATCAAAACTGAAGATTTATATATATATATATATATATATGCATGTTCGTGTGTGTATGGCATCATATGATTATTCAATAATCGATAATTTGAATTCTTCTGCTTTTGGTCTATTGATTAATAGGTCCATAGGAGTACATCACTTATGAGCTAGTCCCTGCTTCTCCAGCAGTGTCCTGCATGTCTAGTTCGTCTAACTTGGATAGTTTTCGTGATAGGAGGCAGGTGGCCGTATGGTTGGTGCTTGTAGGGTGTTGCCGCCAGGACTTGTTCAATATGGCTAGCAACATTCTTGTGTAATTGCCGTCTATCTTCTTCTCCAGCCGTTTAGTTAGCGTCCAAGTAGTGCATCCATATAGCAGTATCGATACAACCGCTGCCTGGAAGAAACTGCGTTTCATTTTATCAGTCAGGTTTGATTTCCATATGATCGAAAGCCTATCGATGACTGTCCATGTCTTCGTTAGCCGTGTGTCGATGTCTTTTTCGGTTGATGAGACGCTGCTTCATAGGTAGGTGAATTTGTCTACTAGTTTCAGAGGGGTTCCGTCTAGTGTGGAAATGTCGCCTGTTTGATTTTAGCACATATATTCCGTTTTGTGTGCATTGACAATAATAATCCTTAGGAAACAATCATAGCTTCAAGTAACTATTCTAAATACTAATAGTTTACGGTTATATAATTGCACAATTGGCTAGGGCAGTAAATTGCACTGATTGCATCTCCGCACAAGATTAACCCCGCAATGAGTGTCCTGAATATAACACTAAATAATCTGATGGTGAGGTTTCAGTAATGCTGGAGCTTTGGGGAATGCAGTGTACCCCTTTATTTCCTTCGCTCCCAGGTCCACTCTGGCTCGGAGTAGTGGCCCCTGATAGGGTCCTATCTACGGTTTAAATAGAACTAAACTGTGTGATATTGCTAAAGTGAATTGCCTAAAATGGGACTGTTTTTAAATTTAATCAATGCACATGCTAAACTGAATTGCTTACAAAAGACTAGTTTTGACATTTAAACTGTGTCCAAACTGAATTGTTTGAAATTGAAATTTTTTGTATGCTAAATTGAATTGTTTAAAATAGAACTGTTTTAACATTGAAACTCTACTTCCACTAAACTGAATTGTTTGAAATAGAGCTGTTTTAATATTTAAGTGTGTAAACAAAAACTACACTTATAGTAAAGTGAATTGTTTGAATTAGAGCTGTTTGACTAATCCGAAGAGCTTGAAATAGAATTTTTTTTGACAAACTGTGTACATAAGCCGAACTGATTTTTTTAAATAAGAGAACTGTTTATTTGTATAAATTTGGCATTACATAATCTACAAAGATTGATATGCCACAGAACCCAAACAAGCAAACATAACAGGGTTATATGGCATCAGTTTTTCCAATCGAATAAGAATAATCTTTAAACCGATTTAAATATACTTTAATCCTAATCAGTGTTGTTATATTCGCTATGTTTCGGCTTTTGCATATTTTGGCTTTTTAAAGATATTTTTGTCATAGACTGTGACCACCTGGGAATTTTTAACCGAACGTGTCAAAGAATGCAAGAAGGTAGAATATCCTCATTCTGCAGTCCATGCCTTGAAATATCTCGAATCAGTTCATTTGCTTTTTTCACTTACCACTGAAATAGCAAAACTAAACAAATTGCACACATGCTGTTGATAAAGAGTCTGACAAAAAGTGACAGTCAGTTTAGGGCTCAGAAAAATTGTCTCAGGATTATTTAATGGGATAAGGAATGTGAGGATAAAGGCATCGAGTCGGGGTCTACTTACGAAACAAGAGTACTTTCCCGAAAAGTAAGGGATTTGCAAAAGACAATGAAATAATTTTCATACTGGAATGAAAATAATTAACTGGCAGAAAATGACCTGGGATTTTAAAAATAATGCCAGTGCTAGGAAAGTGAAGAGACAAGCGGTTTTCTAGACTTAAAAAAAGTTATTGTAAGATATCTAACCTTGATTTAAAAAAAACCCACGATAAACCAAACATTTAGATTGTTATTGTTGTTCTTGCTGTTGTTGTTGTTGTTGTTGTTGCTGCTGCTGCTGTTGTTGCCTTTGTCACGTTACATCTGATAAGTTCTGTTCTTGAACAACATAGCCGTAGCAAAAAAACAAAAAACAAAAAAACAAAACAGAGTAATGTTCACAGATTATAATATGTTTACACGATGTCACCTTGTACTAGAGATGTAATTTGTAGGAGGAAGTAACCCTAATTGTCTGTGGATGCAAAATGAAAGTAAGGGCGGTTATTTCGAACTGTAAATCTAGGTTAGTTCTCACACACACCTATATATATATATATATATATACATAAATGCAGATGAACAGAAATGATAATATATTGAGAATATTCCTTTTGCGTCATTTATCCTTTGATTGTTCTAAACGGATATTCGTCAGGGAAAAAATATTGAGTAAAATATATTGCTTTTTACGGATAAATTCATCGTTGTTGTTGTTGTTGTTGTTGTTATTATTATTATTATTATTATTATTATTGTTATTTACTCCTTTAGAGTTTTTCACATCAGTGTTAGATGATAGTTTTTCACTGGAGTTTGAGTGACAGCAAGTCTTCTCAAATCTCCAGGACTCATCTCAGGATTCTGGCCGTTCTCTGTCGTTTGGATAGTCTCTACCAGTCCGCCAACTTCCAAGTCTTCCAGGCCTTTTTTTAATCCTTTAGTTATTGTGCCTAACGCACCAATCACAATTGGCACACTCGTTACTTTCATGTCCCACAGCTTTTTCAATTATTATTATTATTATTATTATTATTATTATTGTTATTATTTTCTCTTTTTCGAGGTTTTTAACACCAACTTTAGCCGATGATTTACCATTGGAGTTTGAGTGACAGCAAGTTTCATCGAGTGTCTAGGACACTCCTCAGTATTCTGGCAAATCTAAGTAATGCTGTGGTTTGGATGCTTTCCACTCGTCCTCTTATTTCCTATTGCCCCAGTCTCTTTGGTGACTGTATCAAGAGCCCCAATTATAATTGGCATCACCGTCACTTTCATGTTTCTAAGTTTTTTCAATTATCTGTCAAGGTGATGGTACTTATCTATCTTTTCATTTTCTTTCAATTTATTTCAGTGGTCACAGCCGGTGCAGTAGAGTCCACAATTTGAAAGTTCTCTTTTTCTTGTCGATTATTATAAAATCTGGTCGTCTGGTCGAGATTAAGTGTTCCGTTTGTATCTCATTGTCCAGGACAAACTCTGGGTTGTGCATATACCATTTGTTCGTATGGTCATATTTCAGTTTCCTGCACAATTTCCCGTAAATCAGCTTGTCCAGTCAGTCATGTCTAGTCTTATATTCTTTCAAGTTATTTTCTTCTTATGAATTAACACTGAGTTTGGTTTTCTGCCCGGGATTAACTGATCCGTTTGTATAGCAAAATTTCTGAGATTTTTATGGATCTCATCTATTGAAATAGATTCTAGTTTGCACATATTAATATGATCATATATTTTTTGCACAATTCCCAGTTGATCCCTTTTCCACCTAATCGTGCATAGTTTTATACTCATTTTGTGTTATTTTGCGGCATTCGCTTGTTATAAGATTAACTATTTAATCTCTGTCACCATGTAATCTACACTTGCAATTTTTTTGCGTCTTTATTATTACTCATTAAAGTTTTTCACATCAGCGTAAGATGATGGTCTTTCACTGGAGATTGAGTGACAGCAAGCCTCCTCAAGTCTCCAGGAGTCTTCTCAGTATTCTGGCCGTTTTCAATAATGCTGTTATTTGGATGGTCTCCACTCGGCTGCCAACTTCCAAATTTTCCATACCCTTTAATAATCCTTTAGTTACCGTGCCAAAAGCACCGATCACAATTTGTATAAATGTCACCTTCATGTTCCTTAGTTTTTTCAATTCTTTAGCAAGGTCGAGGTACTTATCTCTCTTTCCACATGCTTTCTGTTTTATTCAGTGGTCAGCCGGGACAGCAAAGTCGACAATTTTGCAGATTTTCTATTATTATTATTATTATTATTATTATTATTATTATTATTATTATTATTATTATTATTATTATTATTATTATTCTCTTGCATATATATCTGTGTGTGTGTGTGTGTGTGTGTGTGAACACTGTAAATTTCATGGAATACATTCAAACTAACCGCATGGATTTAAGTTATAAGTAGTATTCAAGGATTCTGGAAGCAGCACCCCCCCCCAAAAAAAGAGTTGTGGAACGACCACTTACTTCCCATCTCAGAAATCATTCCATTAAGTCGAAAAAGACAAGCGGGACACAGATGAAATAGGAAAGACGAACACATAAGCAATGTTCTCCAATAGACTCCTAACTATGGACACAACAGAATTTGACTTAGATACATCAGCACTGTGTAGTCATTGGATGCCAATGATCTACAAGGAGGCGATTTCTTCCAAACTGCTACTTCGTCAATATTACAGTACGGATACATACGTGGACGCTGACTAAGCATATTGAGAAAAAGCTAGACAGGAGCTTCACAAGAATGTTACGAACTATATTGAAAAAATCCTGGAAGCAACATGCCACGAAACAACCGTTGTACGGCCACCAACTTCCTATCTCTAAAACCATCCAATTAAGATGAACGCGGAATGGAGGACACTGCCGGAGAATGAAGACCGAAATCATCAGTAATATTTTCCTTTGGACCCTGTCATATGGACGAGCCAGTGTGGGACGACCAAGAATAACATACCAAAAACAGCTATGTATGGACACGGGATGTAATCTGAAGGACCTGTTGGGAGCGATGGATGATAAGGAATGATGGCAAGAGAGAATCACTGAACTCTGCTGACACCAAAATCGAAGATGATGATGAGGAGGATGACGATATATACCTGTTGTGGTCTTCCGATTAGACCGGTGGAAGAACAACTCAAACAACGGGTGATAGGTAAACGTTATTGTATTAGCAGAAAAAGGAAGTCATACAAAGGAAGTACTATCCATGCTCGGCTTGCTGTCAGTCTGTCAAATGTCTCGCTAGGAATATAAATTTACAACGTTGAAAGAAACAATGATTCGGTTTTCCGAAGTACCTCACTTTTCTGTTGAAACATATTTTGCTTATTTTTTGGTAAAATAATTAAACTTCTACGTGGGTGGTCTAATTAGCAATAAGGCTATCATTACCAGTTCCCGGGTGTTCAAGTGCAACAAGAGAATTATTGCAATTGAGAATAATTATAAAAGCTATTGACAGAACAATGGATAATTAAAGAAAAGAAAACAATATTAGACAATAAGATCTGTTTCAGTTTCTTTTTTTGATGACATATCAACATTCGTGGGTTATTCAAAGCCAAAATGCTGAGTCACTCACTACTTTATTACAGTCTTGCACGTTACCACCAACGCCACGGGGGACTTCCTCAGAACAAAAAAGGATGAACAGAAATAATAGAGTTCTACATTTTCATTCTTCTTTTTTTTTTTTTGTTTTTTGGATAATAATCAGTTTTCTTTGTTCTCACAGACAATGTTTATTTGGGAAAAAATCACGAATTTTTCCGTTTTATAGTAACCTACTTAGAAAATTGTCAGATACAGGAAGAAGATGTTGTTTTGGTGACATAATTCGATGTAAAATTTTGTCTCCAATAAGCAAACAGACAGACTCAGCAGCTTTATAGAAATAAAGAATGAATACATATTTTATTTCGACTTGAATATCGCTTGAGAGTGTTCTAGTAATTTTCATTTCATACTCAAGTCAATTGATATTACGACGTATTTCCCAATTAAGAAGAAGGATAGCTCTTAATTTTTAAGCTTTTAGTAGGTTTAGAGACAATATCGGAAAATCCAAAAGACCTTTCAAATATAATCGAATTTCGTCTATTCTGTCTTCTGATTGTCCCAAAATGTTGGATCAAATTGGAATTTGAAAGAGCAGGATGACAGAAAACTGAGTGTATATAAGAACAATTACTTCAGGACTACAGCAGGAGATTTTCAGGAAAAAAATCACTTCGAAATAGATGATATAAGAAGTGAACATAGAATACCAAATGATATCACTGACATTATCAAATAGAAAAGGTTGAAATGGTTTGTTCATATGGTACGCAAAGTCAATGTTACTTTAATCAATGTTACCAAAAAAACTGGGTAAAGACAAAACAAAATGAAGGTTTTGCGTGGACAAACATGAGCAATCAACCATGGCAGGATTATACAAATAATGATGTTATTAATAATCAAGACCGGAAAGCGTGACCAAATTAAAACTTGGATCTGGTCATTGAACAAAAAAACAAAACAAAAAAAAACAACAAAAACTGTGAAACATGGTGACAATTATGCCACTTGTAGTTGGCGCGCTAAGCGGGGTTCCCAAATACTTGCATAAAGGACTGGAGGAATTGGAGATTGGAGGAATGATCGGGACAAAACAGATCTCTGTGTTGACATCGGCTAGAAATCTCAGAATAGTCCTGAAGACATAATCATAACAAACATGATAATGATAATAATGACCCTTGCAAGAGAACAGAAACAGCCGTGTTCATGAGGCTTACGGTGATACCAATTGTAACTGGTGGACTTGGAAACGGTCCTTAAAGGCTTAGAGTGGGGATTAAGACATTTGGATATCAGAGAAAGAATTAGAACAATGTTAACTACATTATGATAAGGGGGTGTCCTCGTGGTGTAATGGTTAAAGCGATGGACTGCAGAATCGTAGTGCATGAGTTCGTACTCCAGTCGCACTATTACGTTCACTTTCGGACAAATACCCTTGGGAAAGGTATGAACCCCCTTATCCTTCCAGCTATGGGTTAAATAGTACCACTACTGTTCTAGGAGAATGGCTTTGGCATTAAATAACCTTCAAAGGTTGATATGCATTAAACAAAGAAACCAAACCAAACCTACATTATGATAAGATAAAAACGAATATTCACAGGAATTCTGGAGGCATGAAAAGACTTGCGGTCACTCAGACTTCTGAGAAAACCACCCACTAACACTGAAAAACTCACAAGTGTTGAGATCGACCAGAAATCCTAGAAGAGATTGACGAGACTTGCTGTCACTCAAAATCCGATGGGAAATAATCAGCTAACGTTGGTGTGATGAACTGTCAAAAGAATAAAATAAAGGAATAATTTATAATACGCAGAATAGCAATTGTAAATTATAGAGTAAATCGCTTGGACATTTTGCGATTTAAGTTTAAAGAAAAATATCGGGTCTGCTACAGAGCGGTCGTAAGTTTTTGAGTTTAACATGTTAGAAGCCTTGTTTAGGGATTTCGATCTTTTTCTTAGAAAATGAAACGACTTGCCTCCACTCTCTTGGAATAACTGATTGGAATTTCACGAAGAATAGTCAGTTTCAATTAATGACATATTCATAATCAGGTTGGTTTGGTTTCGTTGGTTGGGTATTATGGCATATCAACCTTTGTGAGCTATTTAAGGCCAAATCCATTTTATGCAAATAGTCAGTTCTATTTCAAACAATTAGATTTAGCATGAGTACACAGTTGAATTATCAAAAACATTTCTATTTCAAGCTATTCAGCTTAGAGAAGCAATCGGTGTATTCTACAGCCCCTGCCGACTGGAGAATAATCAGAATTAATGTCAAAACAGTATTATTTCAGATTTTTCTTTTTAGAATAAGTACACTGTTTAGATGTCAAAACAGTTCTATTTTAAGCAGTTCAGTTTAGCATAAATGCACAGTTTAAGTGCAAAAATCAGTATAGTGAAGGAAGCATGGTTTAGTTCTATTTAATGATTAGATAGGACCTTTATTAGGTGCTACCTCTCCAAACCAGACTTGACCTGGGAGCGATGGCAATAAAGGAGTACTCCGCATTCCCCAAAGCTCCAGCATTACTGGAACCTAATCATCAGATTGCATAGTGTCATATTCAGGACACTCGTTGGGGGGGGGGTCTTACCCCTCAGCAGAGAAGCAGTCGTTGTATTCTACAGCTCCAGCCGACTGGGCAATCATAATCAGGATAATTAAGCTGTAACAAACATTTATAAGTTCATTAGTTGCCAGAATTATGTGACCTCTTCGACTCCTCAACACTTCACTGATAATCATATTTACCAACCCCTCCACTCGTGCAGGATATGACACAAGGTCAATTTTTAAGCGGAGTTTAACAGGTTTAGACTAGTTGCCTCATGAAGGCTGACGAACCTAGTCTGCCCTACTATTTACCCATAGCTGGAGGGAGAATTATAGGATTCATAGCTTTCCCAAGGGTATTAGTGCAATGTGGAATGCAATCAGTCTCGTCCAGGATTTGAACTCATGTTGCCGTGTCCATTTCCTACGACGATGACCATTACACCACAGGCACCTCCAACAGTTCCACTTTACTGATAACTGTTTGGATTGGTTTGGTTCAGTTTCTTAGTTTAATGTCATATCAACTATCGATGGTTATTTAATGCCAAAGACACCCGCGTAGAAAAATATGAGTGGTATTATTGAATCCATAGCGAGGAATATAATGACGTTCGTCTCTTTTTAAAGGCTATTCATCCGATAGCAAAATGTAATGGAACGACTGGAGTTCGAACTAGCTTATTTCTACACTGCAAATATTGTTTAGCATAGCAGTTGTTTGTGCCTGTTTTGAATGCTATTTTACTTATGTTTGGTTGTAAAACATTAATACTGATGACTTTCAGAATAAGTAGACGTTTTTTGTTTTTATCTTTATATATAATTTTGGTGTTCTTAGTAAGGATTTTTCGTATTGCAGCCAATGGGAATTGATCGGTATTATTACTATGTGTTTTAGCTATACGTATTTACCAAGCATTCCGCACGGGCAGGATGAGACACAAGCCCAATTTTAAAGTGGAGTTTAAAAGTTTGAGTTGAGAGTTTTTCTTCTCCAAGACTGGTTGTTTAACCAAAGCTAGGGAACCCAGTCTGTCTTACTATTTACCCATATCTGGTGGGTGAATGATTGGATTCATACCTTTCCCAAGGGTTTTAGTGCTATGTTAAATGAAATCAGTCTCGCCAAGGATTTGAACTCGTGTCCCCGTGTATATTTCCAACGATGGTAACCATTACCTCTCGGGCACCTCTATGCGGTATGTAAGGCAAAGGCAAAGGTTGGTTGTGATATGCCCATTATAGGTATTAGTAATTCATAAGATGTTGTTCGGGACACATTCCCAAAGTGAATATATATATATATATATTCTGCAAATGGCAAGAGAGAGTCAGGGAAATCCATGCTAGCAGCATTACATGATTATATATATATATATATATATATATATATATATATATATACGTATATGTGTGTATGTAGGAAGATAGGATTTGGTTTGGTTTTATGGCATATTAAACATAGTAGCTTATATAATTACAAATCCTGTTTATACATATTTATTAAATATGTATGATGTGGAAACATATTTTGTTGATAACATTCTATACGAACTGAAGCTCATTTTTAACACAGTTAAATGGTTTCAATTATTTCTATCCAACACGAATAATTCTATTAAGTATTAAACATTTGTTTGCATACAGTTAAATGCATGTATCTACATATTTGTTAGTAAATAGTTTGTTGTTAATCTTAGTTTTAAATGAGTCAGGAATAATTTTTAAGCACATAATATTGCTTTTATTTCTATTCAGTCAAAATGATTTCAACACTAATAAATTCTATTTATCATTACTCATTTGTTTGCGGTGGTATAATGGGTAAAGCTCTGGACGGTGGAATCGTAGTTAGCGAATACAAGCTCTAGTCGCGCTATTACGTTCAGATTCGAACAAATACCCTAGGGAAAGGTATGAACACCATTTCCCTCCAAGCTATTGGTTAAATTGTACCTCAATTATTCTTCATGAATGATGGATTTGACATTAAATAACTGAAGAGGGTTGATATGCCATTAAATAACAAAACAAAACAATTTTTTTGCACAGAATTAAATGGTTTCAAGTACTGTTATGTGTCACTAACAATTCAAATGATCATCAGTTCCACGCAGATAAATGGTCTAACAGTTCTACTTCGATCAAGTCAATTTAGTATGAGTCATTTGTTTACTCATAGTTAAATGTCAGTTCGTTTATTTTCCCGTAGATAGGACTTTCTCCGGTGCTATGGCTACGGGTCAGAGTGGGCGTGGGAGCAATGGCAGTGAAGGGGTACTTAGCATTTCTCAAAGTTCCAAAACTGTGAGCTCTCAATTAGATTATTCAGTATCACATCTGGGACATTCTTTAAGGAGGTCTTACCTCTTTGCAGATATGCAACCAGTGAATTCTACAGCCCCACCCGATTGGGTAAGTGGACAGATAGAGAGAAAGTATTTGCATTCATACATTCATAAGAATGTTTTTCTTTTGTTGTCTTTTTACTTTTGTTCTTAATAAAAAAAAATGTAATCGCGAAATGAATTCGAAGTTGCTTTATTCCTGAGCGGTCAAACACTTAAGTTGGAAACCTGTCCATTTTCTCGGAAGATAACCATAAAACCTCGAGCGGCCTCACTACAATCAGCCGTTTTTCTAGATGAAGATGATACTATTTACCAACCTCTCCGCTCGGGCAGGATATGACACAAGGTCAATTTTTAAGCGGAGTTTAACAGGTTTGAATTCAGAGTTTTCCTTCTCCTAGACTAGTTGCCTCGCCAGTCTGTCCTACTATTTACCCATAGCTGGAGGGAGAATAATTGGATTCATACCTTTCCCAAGGGTATTAGTGCTATGTGAAACGCAGTCTCGTCCAGGATTTGAACTCGTGTCACGTGTCCATTTCCTACGACGATAACGACTACACCACGGGCACCTCCTTAAATGAAGATGATATACATGTATAAAAACATAATGAGTATTTTACAAGTAGGTAGATGAAACAAATATAGGACAGAGTCGAGGCATCATTATTATATATTGCATAATTTATGTCTTGTCTGAAGGCTAAAAAAATGACTACTTGTTTTAAATATCAAACATACGTCAATTCGTTTCTAACGCATTAATTATCAGTAAATTAACATACCTGTAAAATCTGAATTTCTTTAGTTCTATAACTATTTATATATAATTTATTCATAGATATCACATTTCGTTTTC
Organism: Sepioteuthis lessoniana; assembly: GCA_963585895.1. Lineage (NCBI taxonomy): Eukaryota > Metazoa > Mollusca > Cephalopoda > Myopsida > Loliginidae > Sepioteuthis > Sepioteuthis lessoniana. Next base: position 42,982 of record CAUZXS010000763.1, read on the forward strand.
GTTTCAAGTTTTAAATGTCACTATCTCTCTTCCTGTTATCTTTGTTTAAACCTTTCTTTTATCTATTTACCTACTTCTGGGACATTTTCTATTTACGTTCTCAGCTTTGGCTTCGAATTTTTTTCTTGTCTCTTAATTCTTCTCTTCTTGAGTAGCCTCTCCTAAAACTGCCTATCGCCGGTCCTAATGTTTCACAAGAATAACGTTACGCTCCTTTCTTATTCTATAGCTTCTTCCTGTTTTTGAAATATTCTGATTTATATTTCACTGCATTATTATTATTATTGACAAAATCCATGCATGTTGTGTTGTTTATTTATACGTTTTATTCACGTTTCTTTGTTCCTGGCATCATCCCTCCGTCTTTGCTTTTTGTCCAGAAAATTCGCTTAAATTTGTAAGTTTTTTTGCTTTATTCTTTTATTTTCATTTGTTTTATTTTTATTTTTCTGCTTTTATCAAAAAAGCGCCTTTTTTGTGTTTGTTCGTCTTTCCCTACTGTGTGTTGATGTCAAAAAAGGCTGATAACTTATCGCGACTATTTTCCCGCCATCTCCTCAATTCCCGCCTTTTGTTATCTCCAATAGATTACGCTCCCTTTTCGCTATTCAAATATTGTCTGAATGGCCTTACCCTAAAATTACGTATACAAAACAAATGCACATATATAGGTAGAGGCTCAGACATTCACAGGGTTAAAAATAAAGGCTTTCGATCATAGACACACTGTTGTATACACAGGAAAACATGCATACATATTGAGCTGTTTATCCAACCAGAATGCACATTAGTATATACAGACTGATAGACATTATCACACACACACACACACACACACACACACATATATATATATATATATATATATATATATATATATATATATATATACGGCGCAGAAAGAGAGTGAAACACATAATATATCACTTTTAAATAAGTACCCCTTGCCAAGTGTTATTCGTCTCAAATCATAACAAATATTGAAACACGGTTTCGTTTCTTTGTTTAATGACATATTAGCCTTTGAACGTTTTCTGACGACAAAGTCCTCATTGTATAAGAAGAGTGTCGGTACTATTTAACCAAAAATTTGAAGAAATAAGTGTGTTCAAAATTTTCCCAATGGCATTAGTCCGAAAGTGAAAGTAATAGGGCAAATGATGTTCTTACTCACTTACTACGATATCACAGTCCGTGTACCAATAACCCATTGGGACTATAAGCAAAAATATAAATATGATGTACTTATTGGGAATATAAATGTGATCAAAGTACGAAAATGTGTTCGCGAAAACTATCCAAGTTAAACGAACCAGAAGCTGGGGCGAGCTCATAAGTGATGTACTCCTATGGACCCTAACATATGGCCGGGCAAAAGCAGGACGACCAGCTCGAAAGTACATACAGCAGCTATTTTAGGATACGGGATGTAGCCCTGAAGGCCTGCCAGAGGCGATGAACGATAGGGAGAAGTAGCGAGAGAGTGTAAGGGATATCCGTGCCTGCGGCACGACATGGTGATGATAATGATGATGATTAGTATCAATGTTTAATTTTGGTTCGGTAAGATGATTTGGTTTACTGGCATATCAAACTTTGGTGTTTTTAATACCAAATCTGTTAATACATATACTGTATGATGCTTTAAACGATCAAGAGTTCAATTATCTGGTTTGATGGCATATCAACCATTGTAGGATATTTAATGCCAGATCTATTTCATACATAAAAACAGTTCAATTTCAAACAATTCAGATAATTATGAGAATTGTTTTTTTTTATTTACACAATATTAAATGTCAAAACAATTCAGTTTAGCGTAAGTACACAGATTCAATATCAAAAAACCGTTCTATTTCAAACAATTCAGTTTAGCATAAGTACAATGTTTACTTCTATTTGACCCATAGATAGGACTCTAACAAGTGCTACTACTCCAGGCAATGAAGGGTACTTTGCATTCCCCCCAAACTCTAGCATTACTGGAACCTCCCCATCAAACTGTTTAATATGATATCCAGGACACTTGTTGGGAGGGGTTTACCCCTCAGCAGAGAAACAGTCGGTGTATTCTACAACCCCAGCCGACTGAACAAATTGATAGTTTGCACACAGGTTAATAGTTTCAAGTATTAATATATAACACGTAAGTCTATCTTGACTCTTGACCGAGTCGTCAATCAGAGACGCATCTGTATAAATAAGCGGAGGAAGATCACGTGATCTAATCGGAAGTAAATTGGCATTTTGTAATAATATATGCAGATGTCCGCAGTAGTTGATTCAATTGAAGTCAGTTAAGGCCAGAGTCAGAGTCATCTTGCAGTCAGTGAGGGTGCCCCGCTGAGGGCAGTGGCCCTCAGTGGACTCCAGTTGAGCAACTCCGGCCTAAATGTAGAAAAAGTGCTAAGTGGGATCTTGAAGATAACATCGTGTGTTATTGTCAAGAGAAAAAAAATATAGGTCAATACAGCAATTTATCTCCGACTATCTCTCACACACTATGGAAGCTTCAACACTTTTCGAAAGAATAAAAAGACGTATATATTCTTATAAAGAAGTGTTGTTCTTCCTTCTTTCCTCATCATGGTAAACAACACTCACAATTAAGTTGTTTTAAGAATACTGAATGATTAAACAATTCTATTTGAACCATAAATAGGACAAAAACAGGTAGTGAACCTGGGAGTTATGGCAATGTAGTGGTACTCAACATTCCCCAAAGCGACCGAACTTGAGGGTCACCATCTAAGAGTTCAGTGTCATATCCTGGACACTAGATGTGATTTACTAAGTTATGCAATCTAATTTTTAATTTGAACCATTTGCAATTCGTCCCTATCATCCATCGCTTCTAGTAAGTCCTCTTGACAACATCCTGTGTCCGTACAGAGCTCTTATAGATAAATTCTTGTTGGTCGTCCAATACTTGCATGTCCGTGAGAAGGGGTCCATAGGAGAATGTCGCTTATGAGTTAGTTCTTACTTTTCCAGCAGTGTCCTGCATGTCTTGTCCGTCTTATTTGGATTTTTTTAGAGATTGGAGGTTGGTGGCCGTACAGCTGCTACTTTGAGAGATGTTACTTTCAGGGTTTGTTCAATATGATTCGTAACATTCTTGCGCAACTCCCGTCTAGCTTTTTCTCCATACGCTCAGCGTCCACGTGCTGCATTTATCATATTTACCCAACCCCTCCGCTCGGGCAGGATATGACACAAGGTCAATTTTTTAAGCGGAGTTTAACAGGTTTGAATTCAGAGTTTTCCTTCTCCTAGACTAGTTGCCTCGCGAAGGCTGACGAACCTAGTCTGCCCTACTATTTACCCATAGCTGGAAGGAGAATAATTGGATTCATACCTTTCCCAAGGGTATTAGTGCTATGTGAAATGCAATCAGTCCAGGATTTGAACTCATGTCGCCGTGTCCAATTCCTGCGACGATAACCATTACACCACGGGCACCTCCGTGCTGCATTTGTATTGTAGAATCGACACGACTTTTGCTTGGAAAAATGCATTTTATTTTATCGAATAGGTTCGACTTATGTATGATCGATAACCTATCGATAGAAGTCCATGCCTTGGCTAGTCGCATATTGATGTCATTTTCAGTTCATGAGACGCTGCTTCTGAAGTAGGTGAACTTGTCCACTTATTTCAGAAAGCCACCATTTATTGTGGAGATTAGGAACAAGTAACGTGGGACAAAAAGAATATTTCTTTTTTGTTCTCAGCTTGTTTTGACGTTAGGTCATCATCAGAAGAAATCTTTTGTGTAGAAAACTATTTTTCAGAAAGTCTTTGGTATGTTATCAGAGAGGCAACGAAATATGAACTCTTGACGAAGCTCATTCATTCATTAGATGAAAGTTATTTTCTTGTTTATATATATATATATATATATATATATATATATATATATATATATCCTATAGAAGCACTGGGTCATGTCGTAACAAGCCGTAATTGGTCCCTTACCGGCTTGCATCCCAGCGGACACTATCTATCGGCACGCACTCTTTGGCCAAAGCCATCTCATAAGACTTAACTCTGACTCTCTCACGGTTCTAATGGTCCGCTTTTTAGCAGATTCTGTTGAACTACTTTTGGTCTAGGCTCTGCAGAGCGAGCACTCTGCAAACATTGACTGCCCATTTCTCTTGACTCACATACGGGTCGCCTGCTCTGTCTTTTATAATGTTGGGACAAAGCAAAGTATTTAGTGATTTTCTACTCATGAACTTCCACCAGATGTTCCTCCAAGAGCACTGTTAATTCCTACATAATCTTTTTCGCACATGAGGTATTCATTTCTCACTCACTCTTCATATATATATATATATATATATATATATATATATGTGTGTGTGTGTGTGTGTGTGTGTGTGTGTGTCCTTTGGTTCATCAATTTCGCAAAACCAATTCGGATTTTTTAAGTGTCCTATGTCTGAGTGAGCATAATCGGTTTATGATTCAAAAAAGTTTATAATATATTTCACAACTTTGTACACCACTAGCTACTTACAGTTTCACATGTGTTGTGGCTATACGAACATTGTGAGGATAGAAATACTCTGGTTTTGTGTTTTATGTTATCACACCAACACGGAATGCATTTAAAGAGGGGTAGAGAGAAAGCATGTGGAGAAAAGATGAAGTAGCTGTCATTTCTCTCTTCTAGCATTTACCTTTCTCCTCTTCTCTATCTCAGCTGTTTTTTGTCAGCATCTTTGCTGCGTTAATGTTCAGATTAGTCTAGAGGTAAATAATTGGCGAACTTAGTCGAGGGTGACCCGGAGGCTCCCTTTTGAATAGCTACTACATCGAGGTGTAGGAGAGGGCGCTACTCTATTCTCTGGATTGCTCCACTTTACCTTGATCCCTGCCTTATAATAATGAGTGTTAAGCAAGGTGGCATCTTGTACCATTTTTTAAGTCTTTGGTATGACTCGACCAGGGATTGAACCCCGGTCACCCGGACCATTGGTTAACACACTACTCATTAAGCCAATAGCCCGGTCGAGAGGCAAATAACAGAAAATAAATATGTTCAAATGTCTACATCTTGAAACAAGTTCAATTCTTTGATTTTATTCCTTGCCATTCTAAGATGCATTCATATCGTAAAGTCAGCCTTTTGTCTTTTTTCTATCTTCTTTATAAATTAGTAATTTTTTTATTATGTATCATTAGACGATTATTAACTTTCTTGTATTGTCTTTACTTTTCAATATCTTGGCAACTAGCGTAGTGTTGTTGTAATATTTTCTTTTTAGAAAGGTATTTTTTAAGTTCTGGAATCTTTTTTTCCATTCTGATTTTGAATCTTTGTATTATGTCAGTGGCAGCCGTAAATTCCTTTGCCAGAGTGCTCAACCCCCGTGATATATATCATCATCATCATCATCATGTCGTGCGGCCAGCACGGATATCCCTGATCCTCTCTCTCCACGTCTGCCTATCATTCATCGCCTCAGGCAGGTCTTCAGGTTTACATCCCGTATCACCACATAGCTGCTGTATGTATGTTCGAGCAGGTCGTCCTGCTTTTGATTGGCCATATGCGGGGATCTACAGGAGTACATCACTTACGAGCTCGTCCTTGCTTCTCCAGCAGTGTCCTGCATGTCTGGTTCGTCTAGCTTGGATAGTTTTCGTGATAGGTGGTAGGTGACCGTATAGTTAGTGCCTTGTGGGGTGTTGCTGCCAGGACTTGTTCAATATATATATATATATATATAGTATAGACTTGTATAATAATAAAACAGGACCCGAGTTTTATGTCGTCAATCCTCATCTGAACTAATAATCAAAACGTCTGATATTGTTAGATTCAACTAAACGAATATGTTCTTTTTTATTCAGGAGACAATTAGGTGGTTTGTCATCCCTTTTTTTCATTCTGATTTTGAATCTTCAATAATTTTATCGTAAAAATTCGGTGTTGGTAACTAAATCTATTTCTTTGCGTCATGTACTATTTTGTGGTTGATATATTTAGGCATGGCTCAATTACGTGTTAAATAATGAACATAATATTTACTTTCACGTCATCATTTAGTTACCAACTTTGATCGTTAGCAAATCATGAATTTTGCTTGGAAGAAAATACCTAATAATAAACTAGCCCAGTCGGCTGAAGGGTGCTGAGTACATCAACTGCATCTCTGTAGAGGGGTAATCCCCCCACAATGTGTTTCCTGGATATCACATTGAACAATCTGATGGTGTGGCTCCAATCATGCTGGGTCTTTGGAGAATGCAGAACACCTCTTCATTTCCATCGCTCCAAAGTTCTCTATGCTCTGGAGAGGTAGTTCCTGATAGAGTCATATCTATGGGTCATACAGAACTGTTTAACATTTAAACTGATTGCAAACAAATGACTTATGCTAAATTGAATTGTTACAAATAGGACTGTTGGATGATTTAACTGTGTATAACAAATGACTGATCTTTAATAGAATTGTTAGTGATAGTTAGCAATACTTTTTGAACCGTTTAACTTTCGCTTGGTTTCTTTGTTTAATGGCATATCAACCTTTGTTGGTTATTTAATGCCAAAGCTATTCTCCTAGAAGAACAGCAGTGGTATTATTTAACCCATAACTGGGAGGATAAGGGGGTTCATACCTTTCCAAAGGGTATTTGTCCGAAAGTGAACGTAATAGTGCGACTGGAGTACGAACTCACGTATTACGATTCCGTAGTCCATCGCTTTAACCATTGCACCACAAGGACACACCTTTAACTTTGTTTACATGTTTTCAAATTATACATATAATATATACGCATAAATCGGATTTGTCATTAAATAGCCTACAATAGTTGATATTCCATAAAAAAATCATATTTTAAGTTTTCTGGATTCGAATAATTTCAAAACAAAAGTTAGAAGCTTGTAGCTAACTCCCGCCACGAAAGTTACTGTTTATTTGGTAATTTGGCATCTAACATAGTAAGACAACCACCTAATTGTCACATGACTAAGAATTTTTATGATGAGCATCACAGTTTTGCATATTACATTTTTTGTTATTACCCTCTAACAGACATCTTTCAGGGAACCAATAGTTGCATCTAGAACTCATATATTCAATCAGTGCATTTGATTTTTTTTTAAATTTTAGTTTTATAAATAATTTGCTGTATTTTATTTGTACAGAAATATATTATTTTCAAATGGTTCAAATTAAAAAACACTATGCAGCATCACATGCGTTGTGAAACGCTTGTCGATCAGCATAAAAAATAATCATTCCAAATTTGTTTTATGCTCACATTATAGCTATCATCCTGTTGGGGCGATAATACACCACCAGAGTTAGAGTATAGGTAAAATGAATATATATATATATATATATATATATATATATATTCACCCACAAACAGTTTCGTTATATCATTACACTTCAGTGTGGTTAGACACATAGAACGCTTGAAGCTGGGATCGAAACCCGCCCAACTTTACGTTATGACTTAAATTCGTACCGTTCAGCCAACAAGTTCAGGAATAATATGTCATTATGTCGTCGCTTTCGTTTGTTTACATTTTTGCCTTATCGGATACCAGAGCATTCATTCGAAGACCTTTGTATTATGCGAGAGGCAGCTGTAAATCTGTAAATTCCTTCGCCAGAGTGCTCAACCCCCGTGATATATATATATATATATATATATATAGAGAGAGAGAGACTTGGATAATAATGAAATAGGACCCGAGCTTTATATCGTCAATCCTCATCTGACTAATTATCAAAACGTCTGAAATTGTTAGATTCAACTAAACGAATGCGTTTTTTTTTATTCAGGAGACAATTTGATGGTTGTCATCCGAACTCAGATGCCAAATTACAAAGTAAATATTTATTTAGTGGAGGCATTTACCTATTAACTCTGAGCTTTTGTTGATAAATTAGTCGAATCCAGATAAGGTGATTATAAATTAGTCGAACTTATAAGGTGATTATCTTCCCAGCACAATTTACAGTTTGCTAACAGAGCTGTTAACTAAATTCTGAAATAGAAGTAAATATTCATTTCATTTTTGGCGCGGAATTGGGCCACGTGTCTTCATAAATCAACAATAAAACGGTGACTAAAGAAAGTTTATATATTTGTTAAGTTGAAACTAACAAAATCAAACGAGTTGAATACAATGTCACTTGATGATTGACAACATGAAATTCTGCATTGGGAGTTTTTTGCCCTGTTTAATTATTAACATCTTCTCTACCTAAAATATATTGTGATGCATCTCAGCATTTTCGTGCATAGAGCACAATAATGATTTTGAGAATTTTCGTTAAATTTTGTATATATATATATATATATATATATATATATATATATATATATATATATATATATATATATATATTTATTTATTTATTTCTCCAAGCATCTGTCTCAATCAGCCATCGGTTTTGCTAAGTATTTTAGTGCAGGGAATAAATGTTTTCACAGAATGGTCAATATTGGTACCTCTAAGTATAAGAGAACTTCAGTTCGGAGTTCGTCCTTACTTTTCTACCATGCGTTGTTCAGTCGATGTGAATGGTTTGTATGATGGAAGGTAAATAGCCGTACACCTGCTATTTTATTGGGTGCTACTTCTAGGTTTTGTTCAAAAGAGAGCGAAGCATCCTTGTCTAGTTCACATCTAATCTTTTTTCCAAGCGTTACTTTGGAGTTCAAGTTGTGCATCTATACAACAGTACTGACACGTTTGCAACTTGGAAGAATTTCCATTTTATTTTATATCAAAGAGCTCAAATTTCCATCTGTTCGATAACCTATCAATGCTTTATCTATGCATATGTTGATATCAATTTCATTTGATGAGATATTGCTGCCAATGTATATGAACTGGTCGACTAATTCTAGATTCTTGCCATTTAAAGAGGAGATTCGCCATCTTATTAAAACCTCATGAATTCTGATATATATATATATATATATATATCAGTTTAAAAGTGCTTGTGACTTCCTCTTTCTCCTGCTTTGTTACTTTATATATAAATACATATATATACACAGAAAGACAGAGAGTGTTATAATCGATTCCAAACTGCAAATTCTATACAGTGCTCAACACACACATACACACACACACACTCTCTTTCTCTCTCTCTCTCTCTCTCTCTCTCTCTCTCTCACACACACACACACACACACACACATTTCATGTGTTTTAGTGGTAAAACAATGATGCAGAGTTGGGGTTATATATATATATATATAGGATAAAATGATCGAAACACCTTAGTAAATAGCAGTTTTCTTAGGTAATTTGAACTTGTCCCTTTTATAGAGCTAATAATCGCAGCAATGCTTTGGATTTTTCCCATGCATTGTTGATTAGGGGTAAGAGCCGTCTTTAACCATTCAGGAAGCTCAACCAGAAGCCAGAACTGATGAAGGCTGCTCTTCCCCTATTTTTCGAAATCATACTACAGATGTTCGCTAATAATAAGATCAGGTGTTGTTTAGTCTCTTTTTCTTCCAACGGGCCATATCTTCTCTTTATATTCTTCTCTCGCCGCCATCTTGTTTTCTCACTATATCGTCTTTCATTGAGATCCCAAAACTATGTCCAGCTTGGATGAATAAAAATGATATTTTTCTGCGCATATATTTTTATAACTTTAACAATTTTTCTTCTTTTAACCTTATTCTGTTCCTTTATCCATAAAGCCAGGGATCAATATCAGGCAACTGCAGTCTCTGTCGTTTCTCTGCTAACTAAATAAAAGTGGCATTCTACTTGAAAATTTCTATAATTTTAGTCACCTGACTTAAACCCGTCCAATGAAAGCCAAGTTTTTAACTAATATCAAACTATAATTACTTAAAATATTTAGAGAATTGACTGCATCTTTATTGTTATAATCACAACGTTTCGGCCGATATGTACTTCGGCCTTCTTCAGGTGTTTCAGGTCGAGCTCCGTAGTCCACACAGACTCTCGAACTGAACCCTTTATGTAAACCAAAGGGGTTGATTGTTACAATTCTGTTGATC
>CAUZXS010000765.1:0-25000 GCA_963585895.1 Sepioteuthis lessoniana
GTTACGCTTTTAATGATTAGTATGTATATATGACATGTTTTTTCACAATTTTCTATCTAACATTTTATTTTATTTATTCATTTACATTAATTCTCGGTTTAACAGTTTGCTTTTTTTTTATTAAATTTTTTTTAAGTTAAACATCTATAGTTTAAATTTAGCCCTATGTCTACACTTAGCTATTAATTCACTTCTCTTATTTATCATTTTTCCGGCTCTGGATAAAGCAAAATTTGCATTTTTTCTTCCAGACACAGATTGCATCTACTATCGAAAGACTGGAGTATTTGATCTTTTTAATATGGACCATTGAATCTCAGGGGTTAAACCTTTATTTTTCAAACACCCAAAATGCTTAGATAGAGCATTTTGTTTTTTAGATGTTCATGGGAAAAAGAGTATTTGTGATTGCCGTATCTAATTTTCCATTTCGTGGACGATATACCAATATAAGCTTTCCTGTCATTTATATCCTCTTTTGAGTAAATAATTCTTTGATATACTACATTATCTAAATTACATAATCCATTCATAGGACAATCATTTTGAGTTTTACAATTACATTCGTTTTGTTTACTATTATTATTATTATTATTTGCTCGCTTCTGAAATTCCTTAATTATCTCTTTATTATGATTATTTATTATTTGAGAAATATTTTTTGTGCAGGAGTAACTAATTTTCAAGGTTTTTCTACTAAATATTTTATGTAATATATTATCATGTTTAAAGCGCTTATCTATCAGTTTCAAAAAATATTTACCTACATTTTTTACTAGCTAGTTTACAAAAAGGGGGGTTAAACCATAATATTTTTCTATTTTTGTTTTTATGGTCATACTTATTATTTTCTTTATCATTTGGTATATTTTCTTCTAAATACCTAAACTCTTCCTTAAAACCGCTATTTTTAAGGGCATCTATATACATCTTACTTCTCTCTTTGAAATTTTTTTTCATTTGCTGATAGTTTACATATTCTTAAGTTTACCACTTTTGGGATTTTTTTAATTTACTCAAAAGGGAATATAACGGATAGAAAAACTTATATTGGAATTTCCTCCACGAAATGGAAGGAGAGTTACGCAAATCACAAATATTCTTTCTCCCACGAACATCTAAAACACCAAACAGCACTCTCTAAGCAATTCTGGACTTTGCAAAACAAAGGGTTAACCCCCGAGATTCAATGGTTTATATTCAAAAAATCAAATACTCCATAAAGTTTTGACGGTAGATGCAACTTGTGCTTAGAAGAGAAAATACAAATAATGACGAATCCAGTGCCTGAAAAGTTATTAAATAAGAGATGGGAATTAATAGCAAGATGTAGACATAAGGATACATTTAAACTATAGACTAATTATCTGAAAAAACATAGAAATGAATTGAGAAACAAGGTAAATAAACGAAAATAAAATAAAATGAAAATAAAGAAAATTAAACATGTATCCAATATACGTACATGAAAAAAATTGGTAACTGAGAAAATAGATTCGAAATCAATATAAGTTTTAATATTTCCCTTACAAAAATTTATTATATAAACAAAACACATAAAAGTTATTTATCGAACTTAACAAAAAAAGAAAATAAATAAAAAAGTTAAATTACCATAATTCCAACCGACGGTAAAATTAGATAAATACATAAGTAAATAAAAAAACAGAAGTTTAATAAAACGAGGAGATAACTTTTCACCTCTCCCCCCACCCCGTGTCTATTCTGTTTTATTTTAGCCATAAGATCTGAAGAAGTCCTGTTATATTTTCCTTCGTGTTTTTGGTTTACATCAGAAACACAAAACGGGCGGGAAATAAATTTATAATCCTAAAATAACCGGTCTTTGTTTTTTTCTTTAAAGAAAGTATTGCTCTGTAATATTAGTTACATTGAGTTCTCTACCAGGAAAATTTAAATGTTCAGCTCTTGAATGATTTTCTTGTCCTGAAGGAATTACTCCCCACCCAACTCTGGTTTAACTGGACCGAATAATACCTATATATATATATATATATATATATATATATATATATATATATATATATATATATATAGCCATGTTCAATACAGCTTGTAGTATTCTTGTTTAATTGCAGTCAAGATTTTTCTTCATCCGTTTAGATAGCGTCCATGTGGTGCATCCATATAGCACTGTCGACACGATCGCTGCTTGGAAAAAACTACGTCTTATTTTATCGATCTGGTCTGTCTTCCGTATGACCAAAAGTCTATTGATAGCTGTCCATGCCTTTGCTAATCACGTATTATTATTCTCGTTTTATGAGACGCTGCTTCCGAGGTACGACCAACCTTTACTGTGAAGATTGCCCCGTCGTTTGGGGCTGTTGAATACACTGACGGCACCTCAGCCTAGGGGTAAGACCCCCACACAACGCGTGTCCTGGATAAGACACTAAAATATCTGATCGTGAGGTTCCAGTGATGCTGAAGCTTTGGGGAATGCGGAGCACCTCTTCATCGCTATCGCACTTGCATCCAAATTTGGCCTGGATTGGTAGCACCTGATCGGGTTGTATCTATGGCTTAAATTGAGCTAAACTGCGTACCTATGCTAAACTGAATTGTTTGAAATGGAACTGTTTTTGTTATTAAAATTGTACTCATGCTAAATTGTATTGTTTAATATAGAACTGTTTTCACATTTAATTTTTTGTAAACAAAATCTAAATGTATACTAAAGTGAATTGGTTGAATTAGAACTGTTTGACGAAACTGAATTGCTTGAAATAGAAATGTTTTTGAAAATTAAACTGTCTACTTTTGCTAAACTATATTGTTTGAAATAGAAACGATTATTTCTATAAAATAGATTTGGCATTAAATAAAAGACAAAGATTGATGTGCCATAAATCCAACCAAACAACCAAGTAATTTACTGTGGACATTTTGCCTCTTTGATTAAAGCACATGTTATTTGTTTTGTCTGCGTTCTCATCGTGTATATATACACACACACACACACACACACATATATATATATATATATATATATATATATATATATATATATATATGTTTGTATGTATATAAAATCATGTATTATTATACATTATTATCATATATATATATATATACACGCACACACACAGATTTTTTGTTCCTATTTCCTCCCTTCTCGTAAAAATCATTTCTTTCTGAACACTATAATAAATGTATAATAATTTGTTTTCTTTTTCGCTAGTTTTAAATTAAAGAGAATGCTGTTTTTTTCTCGGAATATACTATGCTGTTCTTCTTTACCAAAAAGAATCCCGCCTATTAATTTCACTTCTTTCACTTGTTTTAAGTATAATACTGCTCAATAAATTTAAAGCACTCAACGTCTTTTGGATATGGCATCGTCTTATGAGGGCTTTTTTTTTTTCTTCAAATTCTGATTACATTTCTATGGATTTGGTGCGTTTTATTAAATTAACCGGACACGGGCAAAGGTGAAAAATTATTGTCCAATTTAGTGCAAGACTGGGGAAACTCCTTCCATGCCAATGATGAGGGGTGAATCTAAGGATTAGGAGTTTCTCACAGGGACCGATAATTCATTGAAATATTTTTTTTTATTTCTTTGTTCTATTTTTGATAACTTCCTATTGTTGCAGATAATTTCGTTTCGTTTTGTTTCATAATAATATCTTTATTTATTCACTTGTCGTTTATGTTTTTCCACCCTGGGGTATTTGTTTTAGAAGCACTTGCTGACCCTAAAAGAATATATTTAATAACTGCCTGTCCGAAAGCAAGAATTATGAGTTGCTTCATTCTTATACTTAATTTTTTTGTCAGTATGTATTTTATTTATCAATTTATTTATTTTTAATTTAAGTTACTTTTAAAATGTAAATAATGCGGCATCTTGATACGGTATTATTAACGCTTCACAAAAATTGAAGAAGCAATATCTATATTTTAGAGGACAATGGTTGTAGGGGCGAAACAAAAAATATTGATGATTTAGTGAATGAGGAAGAAAGTTACTGCAAGCAAGGGTTATATCACCAAAAAATAAAACATGTTTAATTAAAGAAATAATAGGTATCTTAGTTAAAATAGTTAAATGTGTTTTAATGAAAAAAGAATAAAATTTTTTAAATATTGAGGAAGAAATAAAGAGATAATTGGTTATGTATGGAATGAAAAAGAAAGTCAATGAAAAGTGAGGAATTATATCATTAAAAAATGTTTAAGGAAAGAAACGAAAGATACTGAAAAAGAAAGTCAAAAAACGAATGATTTAATAAATGAAAAGATAAAAGGGAAGATAGATTGATTGATTTTAAAGGCAGGTCAACCCCGCTAGGATTAGCAAATCACGAATCATGAAAAAGAAATAGTGAACAACAGATTAAATAGTGAATATTACTGTTGTATAGTCAACACAATATAAAATGTTGTATGCATAATCATATCCACGCACAATAATAAAGACGAGCGAAGACTTCTTTTAAAAAATATACCTCTCACTTTTTTTGAAAGGGTTGTGTGTGTGAGAGGGAGTTGGAGACCGAACAGAACTGAAACATATTGACCCCTACTCTTATGGCCATCGGCGTTGTGTCTTTCTTGTTCTCCGGGGCTGCTCAACCGGAGGCCTGGGGGCCCTCTCTGCTGGATACTGGCTTTCTCTACTACATCTTGTCACCAACTCACCCGATCTCCAACTGACTGACTTCCTGTCTTCACCGAGTTATATAATAGTTCAATCGCCCACTCAATCTTTGGAATGGCATGTTTGATCGTCATCAAGCGGAAATAACTGTCATGCAGTTCATAGGCCACTCTCTTCCGGTGTATCAGGCTATGCCTGTACCATGGGATTTTACCTTGTCCCATATTGTCAGCCAAGTCCACCTACGCGATTTCTTCTCATAACTGCCATCGGAATGTGTCACTTCCTTCCGGTGCATCACTTTGGAATGGTATGTTTGGCCGGGTCGAAGGTCAATATACAACATTACCTCGAAGGTGAAATAAAACGAAGTGAAAGAGAAAAACAAAAAAGCTTGAACCGAAAAGAAAACTATAAATGAATGAATGTTTTAAAGGAAATTTCTAGTGAGAGAAACTTGAATTGAAAAAAGAATTTTGAATAAAATAAAGAACTTAATTGAATAAAAATTTCTTGAAGGAGGTAAGGGCAAAATAGACAACGAAGGACAAAAATATTAAGGTGGGGGGGTAAGAATTTTATGCATTGGTTTTTTTTTTTTTAAAGAGTTTTTTTGTTTAGTTTTATATGGTCCTATCGAATACGGATATTTTAAACAGATTTTTTGAGCCATAGATCAGACCCTTACAGGTACTACGATTTTGTGTCAGAGTGGATCTTGGGGTGAGCGCAACGAGAGGGTACTCTACCATTCCTCCACATCAGATGCAATTTAAAGTCATACGCGGGATATCACTTTTAGGAGTGTTATATTGTTCCTCAGTGGATACAATCAACATATTCTAAACACCGCAGATTGGGTGAGAAAGGAATAAGTTTTCAATTGGATATTCAAGCTCTGATTTTCCAAAAGAGCGCTAGAATCCTTTGCATATATCTAATGAAAGAATTTAAATTAAAAGAAAAAACTGAAAGTAAAAGAAAAAAAAAATACATAAATAAAAACAACTAAAAAAAAAGAAAAGAAAAATGACAGGTAATTTTCTAGAAAAAAAATAGAGTACAACAGATGAAATAGTGAATATTTCCTCGAAGGTGTAATAAAACGAACTGAGAGAGAAAAACAAAAAAGTTTGAACCGAAAAGAAAAACAAATGAGTGTTTTAAAGGAAATTTCTAGTGAGAGAAACTTGAATTGAAAAAAAGAATTTTGAAAAAAAATGAACTTAATTGAATAAAAATTTTTTGAAGGAGGTGGGGGTGAAATAGACAACGAAGGACAAAAATATTAAGGTGGGTGGGGAAAGAATTAGAAAATTCATAAATGGTGAAAAAAATTTCAACAAAAAAAATAAATAAATTAATGGTCGAATAAAAATGGCCGATAAAAACACAAGAGAAAAACGGTTCGTCAAGCCCGGCAAAATTTGACACCATAATTACTAATACAATTATCTCAATTAAATAATCCCCTCTGCAGGATTGGTTGCATTTAGTAAGTAGGGTATCGAGATTCGGGGAACAGGCTTGGTTTGGTGGGAGGGTGCTAAAACTATTGCTGGGGAGGGCAACACTTAAGACTGAGAAAGAAATGCGTAGGACAAACGAAAACAGAGCAAATATGCGCAAATTTAATAGAATGGCGTCATTACAGATGGAAATTCGTTCTTAAGGCAAGCCGGAAATTTTCGTTTTATATTGATGAGAACAATTAGGAAGATCCCAGAGAATTAATAGAAATCTTAAGAGTTCTCGGTAGTAAAGCATTATACTTTAAGTGACTTGCATTATTCCAAGGTTCACTAAGAGTGGAGTATATCTTTTTTAAAATTATTAGTATTAAAAAAAGATTACTAGAAGCTGTAATTGTTTACTAAGGATTATTATTTTTATTCATCATCATCATATCGTGCTGGCAGCACGGATATCCCTGACCCTCTCTCGCCACTCCTCCCTATCGTTCATCGCCCTAGGTAGGTCTTCAGGACAACAACCTGTATCCTCACATAGCTGCTGAATGTACGTTCGTGCTGGTCGTCCTGCTTTTGCGCGGCCGTGTGTGGGGATCCATAAGAGTACATCTCTTATGAGTTCGTCCCTGCTTCTCCAGCAGTGTCCTGCATGTCTGGTTCGCCTAACTTGAATAGTTTTCGTGATAGGGGGGGGTGGCCGTACAGTTGGTGTCTTGTGGGGTGTTGCTGCCAGGACTTGTTGAGGATTGCACGCAGCATTCTTGTGTAATTGCCATCTAATTTCTTCTCCAGCCGTTTTGTTAGCGTCCATGTAGTGCATCCATATAGCAGTATCGATGTGACCGCTGCCTAAAACTAGAAAATTCCCTCTTATTAAAACATCAGTGCAACTAACTCAGTGTAATTAGAATTAAACAAGGAAATTATTTGCATCTATTACTCACCTATATTTTCTTCTTATTTGGTCTGTCTACATGTGGTTAGTTACATGAAACCATATAAATGTGTGCAAACAAATTATTATTAAACAGAAAGAATTGCTAGAAAAATATGACATAAAAATTATTTGTAGTATTCGATTGGAAAACTTGATGACAGTAATTTACTTATATACTTTGAAGCTATCATTGTCAACCAAGGATTATTATTATTCACTAACTGAAACTATATAAGTTTCCCAGTCGGTTGGGGCTGTAGAATACACCGACTGCTTCTCTACAGATGGGTAAGATACCCCCCCCCGCCAACGAGTGTCTTGGATATGAGATTAAACTAATCTGATGGTAAGGCGCCAGTAATGCTGGAGGTTTGGGGAATGCAGAGTATTCCTTCATTGCCATCGCTCCCAGGTCCACACTGGCTCGGAGTGGTAGTACCTGATAAGGGTCCTGTCTATGGGTTGAATAGAATTAAACCTTGTTTTTGGCATTTAAACTGCGTATTTATGTCAAATTGCATTGTTTAAAATAGAACTGTTCTGACATTTAAACTGCGTACTTATGCTGTACTCATTTGCTCGAAATAGAACTGTTTTGACCTCTAAACTGTGTACTTATGCTAAACTGAATTATCAGAAATAAAACTGTTTTGACATTAACTCTGTGTATTGCACAGTCGACTGGGGCTGTAGAATACACCGACTGCTTCTCTGCAAAGGGTTAAGACCCAAAGACGAGTGTCCTGTTAATGATACTAAGCAATCTGATGGTGAGGTTCCAGTGATACTAGGCTTAGGGGAATGTGGAGCAACCCTTCATTGCCATTGCTCCCTGGTGCACTCTGGCCCGGAGTGGTAACAACTTGAAGGCTCCTATCTATGGGTTAAATAAAACTATCCTGAATACTTATGCTAAACTGAATTGTTTGTACTTAGAACTGTTTGATTAAACTGAATTGTTTGGAATAGAAATGTTTTTGACTATTGAACTGTGTGCTTACATTTAAACTGCGTACTTATGCTAAACTGATTTGTTTGAAATGGAACTGTACTTACGCTAAACTGAATTGTTTAATATAGAACTGTTTTGACATTTAACTGTGTGTAAAATAAATCTTTACTTACACTAAATTGAATTGTTTGAATAAGAACTGTTTGAATAAACTGAATAGCTTGAAATAGAAATGTTTTTGACAATTAAACTGTCTACTCATGCTAAACTGAATTGTTTGAAATAGAACTGACTATTTGCATAAAAATGGATTCGGCGTTAAATAACCTACAAAGGTTAACTAAACCTTTTACGAGGGGCATACAATAAGTTTCCAGACTTTTTTCGTATGAGCAATTTTATTGATAGTACACACATTAAACTCTAGTCCCCTTCGAAGTAATCTCCTCCGGCTGCAATGCACTTGTTGTACCGTTCCAACAACTACGGCAAGGCCCCATCGAAGTCCTCTTGTGTGAGCGTGTCAATGACCTTCGTCACAGCCTCTTTCATCTCCTCAATTGTCTCATAACGACAGCCAGTGAGCTTAGGTAATAAGCAAAAGTCATAGGGAGCAAGGTCCGGACTAAAGGGAGGCTGAGAAACTCTCTTGATGCCCATCTTGCTCAAATAGTCGGTGACAAGGAATGAGTTGTGGACTGGTGTATTGTCCTGGTGGAAATGCCACTGAGCCGATTTGAAGAGTGCTGGCCTCTTCTGACGGAATCTCTTCCTGAACTCCCTTAAAACCTCAACATAGTAGCCCTAACCCTAACCCTTTGGCCAATAAACTCTGGTGTATTGACTTCCTTACTCCTCCCACACATCTCATCATCCCTCACATACTCCCTGCCTTCATTGAATTTCTTATGCCACTCAAAAACTGATGCTCGATTAATGCAAGATGGTTGAAAAACAGTGTGAAGTATTCCATACGTTTTTGTGGCATTTTTTTTTTTCAAGTTTAAAACAGAATTTTATTGCATATCGTTCTTCTAAAGTGTCAGATTACATTTTTGAAATTCACCAGCTGTGACAGTCAGACTTCAATAGGGTGTATTCCAATTCCTGCTGTAGGTGTTCTTTTGAAGCTGAAATCATAAAAATTGGTCAGTCATCTCATAAGATGTATAGCAATAACATAGTGAATTTTCAAGAGTCTACGACAATTTTAAATGCCTGTACAAAAAAGTGTGGAAACTTATCGTATTCACCTCGTTAGTGTGTACAATGTATAAAGACTTAGGAATAAGGGATGTCATATAATCGTGTGCATAAAACCAAAACTCTTTAGAAACTGGAAAGTTATAAACAATTATCGGTTTAAAATTATTCGTATTAGATAGGAATACTTAGATAAATGTGTGCAATGTTTTTGTATGAAGAGTATTAACTTGAAGCTGTAATTGGTAACTAAAACTATATGTAATTACTTGAAATCCTGTAAATTCGGTCAAATTATTGGTGCTTGAAAAAATGCCATATAACTGTGTAAAAAAATATTTAGTGTTATTAAGTAAGAATAGTTAGTTTAGGTCATATAATTCTGCATGAATTTTTTGTATTTGATAGAAATACTTGAAACTATATAATAGTGCAAAGAAACGGTGATGAAAAAAATCGTCTTATTAAATGAACTTGTCGATCCTGGATCAAATCCTAAACGAAGTTATGTGAATTTTACTTTCGCACTAAAGCCCTTTGGAAATACATCTCTCTCTCACTCACTCTCTCTCTCTCTCTCTCTCTGCACAGCTTAGTTAGTTGGGGCAGTAGAATACACCGGCTGCATCTCTGAAGAGGGGTAACGCCCATAATGAGTGTCTTGGTTATGATATAAAACTGTATCAGATAATGAGGCTTCCAGCCTTGGAGATTTAGGGAAAGTGGAGTACCACTTCATTGCCATTTATTCCAGGTCCACTATAACCTGGAGTGGTAGCAACTGATAGGGTCCTATCTATGGGTCAAATAGAATAAGCTGGGCTAACAAATGACTGATGTAAAATTGTAATTATTATATAGCAACACTTGAAGAATGTTATCTACAAAACGTGTTTACAAATCATTTATATATATATATATATATATATAGACGGGGTTTAGTGTTAAATAACCTACAAGTGTTGATATACCATAAAACCAAACCAATCTTTTCACTGTAACTATATTTAAAGAGCTCAATACGCCTTACTGTTTAATCATGGTAAGGCAACCATTCTAGGATAAAGAAAAACTAATTTTAGAAAACAGGGAGAATGGAGCTTGCAACGAAACTGCAAACCAATCAGTTATTGATATGGCAACGGCCCTATGCAAAATTGATAAATATTAACATACTGAGATAGATATTAGATATCAAGAGAAATATACCGATTGACGTCACACACACACACACATATACACATATATATATATATATATATATATATATATATATATATATATATATATATATATAATGAAATTGTATGACGCGGACTGGTTGAAGCTGTTAATAGAACATTTTAATCATTTATTATGCAGGAAAATATCTAACTGCGTGCGATTAAATAAAGTCTGGCTCGTTTAATAAGGTTTTCAACAAAATGTGTTTACAAATCATATATATTTAATATATATGTGTAAACAGGATTTGGCATTAAATAACCAACAAGGGTTGATATGCCATAAAACCCAACCCAACCAAATCCTATATATTTAATATATATATGTAAACAGGATTTGGCATTAAATAACCAACAAGGGTTGATATGCCATAAAACCCAACCCAAACAAATCATATATATTTAATATATATGTGTAAACAGGATTTGGCATTAAATAACCAACAAGGGTTGATATGCCATAAAACCCAACCCAACCAAATCCTATATATTTAATATATATGTGTAAACAGGATTTGGCATTAAACAACCAACAAGGGTTGATATGCCATAAAACCCAACCATCAAACCATGAAAAAGGGTCTAACTCTGCACAAACCTCGCCACTATAATCAAATTACTTGTTCGTAGACTAATTCATTGTCTTTAACGGAATGTCGTATTTTTTTTTTGATGTAGTGGCTAACGTTCTAAACTGCAACACTGAAATAAGAGTTCGAACTCTACTCAGGCTTTTTCGTTTATTTTCAGGCTAAGACCCTCAGGAAAGGTATGAATCCTTGCCAAAATAATAAGCACATTCCTTACATTCATGCTTACTTTTATTAACAGAGGTTTTAGAATTTTCTTTTTGGTTACAGAGTTTGAATTCTCAGGAGATTGGTAATAAATAACACCAAATATTATCAGTTTGATTATGAATGTAGCGAAGGCCGGCAGTATTAATTTACTGTTCTGGTCTAGCACCGGACCCCTTGTCATTCATGCCGGACAGACAAACAATAACAAGCATAGATTCACATTACACTAGACTTTCGGGTTCAGGCAATCTATGACCAGACAGGTCACCTGGCATTCGTGCCAGGAGACTTAACCATGACTAGCCAAGTTCACATTGCTCCTTGTGAACCTACCACCAGCGCTGACCGGTAGCGCACAAGTATCGACTTGTGCACGACCCCCTCCTCTAATCCCCACGATAAAAAAAAACCCATGTCAAATGATACTTGGTGGAAGGCACGGATATGTATGAATATCAACATCTGTTTGATTATACCATGTACCACTAGAAATTATTTTTAAAAACCCCAGTATCTTTTGAGAAAGTTGACGTTACTTGATAGAATTCAACTGCAGAAGAGTTTAAATATCATATCGGAGGAGTCCCCGTGGCGCAGTGGCTAACATTAAGGACTGTGACATCGCAGTAAGCGAGTTCGAACTCCAGTCGGGCTATTACATTCACTTTCGAATTAATACTCTTAAGAAAGGCATGAACCCCTTTATCCCTCAATATATAAGTTGTATAGCACCTTTATAGTTTTTCTACCAGGATGACTTTGGCATTAGATAACCCTCGAAAGTTGGTGTGCCATAAAACAAAGAAACCGGAAGAAACCGAAATAGTATAACTGTTGTTCGTCTATAAGTATGGCTTTGGAATTTAATAACCCCTGAAGGTTGAAGCGCGCCTCATGTGGTGTAATAGTTAGCAAGCTAGACTAGCAAACTAACACGAGTGAGTTCGAGTCTTATTGGGTACCCCATTCATATGGCCTTGTGCTGTTGTATATTGACCCTTGACCGAGCCGTCAATCAGAAATTCACCTGTGTAAATAAGCAGAAGAAGAAGCGGAAGCATGTGGACGTTATGAAAGAATATAGGCAGGTGCCGGCGGCAGTTGAGGTGTTGGATATAGGAAATCCAGAGTGAGGGCCAGGTTGGAGACTGAGGGCTGTGGCCCTTAGCGAACCCCGGTTGAGCAACCCCAGCCAAGATGCAGAATAAGTGCTAAGTGGGTTCTTGAAGATAACACAGCGTGCTATGGTCAAGAGAAGAAGTTGGGTCAATATAGCAGTCTGTCCCTGTCTCCACCCATCTCTCTCTCATACCACAGAAACATCAACCCTTTCCAGAATAAAGTGTGAGAGATACATATTTTTATAAAGAAGTGTGTTCGTTCGTTCATTGAAGTTCGTAAATTATGTTTGATTATGTTTCCGTTTATATATGTATGTGGCTATACAATAATGCCACATCTTAGCAAATAGCTTAGTAAATGAATAACCCATGAAGGTTAATGCGCTATTAAAAATAAAGAAACTAAAACGAAACAAATGCATCCAACAATTTGCGCCCAGGATTACTTGAAACCATAAACCTAATACTGAGAATTATATAGTTTTAAAAAAATTATCACTTTTTTATAAAGTGTCCGGCATGAATGACAGGGGCCCGGTGCTAGACCAGAACAGTAAATTAATTCTGTAAGCCTTCGCTACATTCATAATCAAAGTGACATTGTTTTGGCACAAAATTGTGATATCAAGCAGAGAGCCGTTCGTGGCGTAACGGTTGTCATCTAAAAAATGAATACGTTAAATCGAGTTCAAATCCTTGACGATCTCTTAGCGTTTCACTTCATGCCATTACCCTTAGGAAAAGCAGAAATCCAACTATACTCTCTCTAGTTATGGATAAATACTGAGGTAGACTGTGCTCTTTTGTCTTGTTACGACAACCAACCTAGGAGAAGAAAAACTTTGAATTCCCACCAGCAGTACTCTACAACAAAAATGTCCTTCTGTCACACATCGTCTTGGGTGTAAAGCTTAGATAAATATAAACTAAAGATACTATTCGGTGAAACCTTGGTCGTAAACTTGTTACGTATATATATATATATATATAAGAAATGTGGGAAGGAAAGAGAAGTGCATTAAAACCGACGAAGAGATTTAAGGACACAATTAAATGTTACCTGAAACAATCTGGACTATCTGTGGCCCAATGGGAAAAAATGGATTCAGATAGAAGTGGCGGAAACTGATTCACGAAAGCATAGAATCCTTTGAGAATAGCCGTATGCAGTACAGCGCTTACAAACGTCTGATTCGCAAAGGCGAACAGGGTCCAGAACCGGGTCCACAAAGTCACCACGCTAACTGTGACATATGTAGAAAATTGTGCCTATCTTTTGCTGGTCTCAAAAGCCATCTGCGTAAATGTACAAAATCTATCTTGCACCCAAATAATGTCACTGCAAACAAAACTGATCGGTTGTGGCAAAATCTGACGCAGCCTGGCTGACCTGAAGAGTTACCTACGAACAAATGTAATTTAAGGAGGAAGTAGGGGAGGGGGGAGAAGACATGAAATAAAGGAGGTGGTCACGCTCGAAATCGAGAGGACAGCCATCATATATACAGCCACTCACAAATATATATATATATATATATAATTTGTGGGTCATGGTTATCTTTCGAAGGCTGTTTTTATTCTCATCTATAGGAGCCACTCTTATAGATGAGCTGCAGTAGTTCCCCGATCGAACTGACTATCCTGAAAAAGAAAAGAAGCAGAGGGTACCCTGCAAAATGACATAGCGTTACTGGCGAATACATCCAACCAAGGCGAAACACTACAGTATAGTTTGGAATGAGCCGCCACAGGCATTGGTCTCCATATCAATGCACACAAAACGGAATATATGTGCTATAATCAAACAGGTAACATTTTCACACTAGACGAAACCTCTCGGAAACTGGTAGACAAATTCACCTACCTAGGAAGCAGCGTTTCATCAACCGAAAAAGAAATCGACACGGCTAACGAAGGCATGGACAGCTATCGATAGGCTCTCGATCATATGGAAATCAGACCTGACCGATAAAATGAAACGCAGTTTCTTTCAGGCAGCGGTCGTGTCGATACTGCTATATGGATGCACTACTTGGACGCTAACTAAACGGCTGGAGAAGAAGCTAGACGGCAATTACCCAAGAAAGTTGCGAGCAATATTGAACAAGTCCAGGCGGCAACACCCCATAAGGCACCAACTATACGGCCACCTGCCTCCCATCACGAAAACTATCCAAGCTAGACGAACCAGACATGCAGAACACTGCTGGAGAAGCAAGGACGAGCTTATAAGTGATGTACTCCAATGGACCCCCGCATATGGCCAAGCAAAAGCAGGACGACCAGCTCGAACATACATACAGCAGCTATGTGAGGATACGGGATGTAGCCCTGAAGACCGGCCAGAGGTGATGAATGATAGGGAGAAGTGGCGAGAGAGGGTCAGGGACATCTGTGCTAGCGAAAGCTTATTTTACTTAGATATTTAAATCTTATTAATAAATCAACAATAATATTACATAAACCATTATCAACACTAATCAACTTTGAGAGATCTTTCTGATGATTTATAGACGGATATAAATCCTGGTGTTCTGCCAATGCCGAGATCTTTTAAACTCACACGAGTACTTTCGCTGATAATAAATAATATATATATATATATATATATAAAGAGAGAGAGGGGCAAACGTACTGGACTTCAGTCGTACTATTACGTTCACTTTCGAACTAATACCCTTGGGAAAGGCATGAACTCTCTTATCCCCTCGTTATGGGTTAAATAGTACCACTACTGTCCTTCAACAAGGATCGCTTTTTGCATTCAATAAAGGTTGATATGGAATTAAGCAAAGAAACCAACCAACAGACATAAATACACTCACACAACATATGTAGTAGACGTATATCGTTCTCAATAGCTCCCATGATGAGGTAATAGCAGACCAAATTTTGCGTTATAATCAAATAGAGGTATCCGCTAAGGTATAAAAAATGTAAACAAGCGAATGCAGCAACTTAATATCTTATAATTCCCTAGCTGACGTGGCACGCTTGTTAACTGAGCGGTCTGAGACTAAGTCTTACGTAAATTTGGACGGGTTTCGATCCCAGCTTCAAGCCTCCAACGTGTCAAGACTCACTGAAGAGTTGTGATACGACGAAACAGTTTGTCTGTGGATGACACATATATATATATAACATGGTAGTGTCTGTGAACCCTGGGTTTCATGCTTACGCATTCATCAGAGTAAAAGTTTTTCAAAAACGTTCGTTTAATAAGGTTGATTTTTATTTTATTTTGTTTGTGTGTATAAGTTTATCATATTTACCCAACTCCTCTGCTCGGGCAGGATATGACACAAGGTCAATTTTTTTAAGCGGAGTTTAACAGGTTTGAATTCAGAGTTTTCCTTCTCCTAGACTAGTTGCCTCACCAAGGCTGAAGAACCCAGTCTGTCCTACTATTTACCCATACCAGGAGGGAGATTAATTGGATTCATACCTTTCCCAAGGGTATTAGTGCTATGTGAAATGCAATCAGTCTGGTCCAGGATTTGAACTCGTGTCGCCGTGTCCATTTCCTACGACGATAACCATTACACCACAAGCACCTGTGTGTATAAGTTTATGCGTGTTTGAATGTTAGTGTGTTTGTGATGTCGCTCGCGCATATATATATATATATATATATACGTATATAATGGCATGTATCTTTCCACATATTTCCGCTGTCTGTGAGTGGGAACGGGTGAGGCAAAGAAAGAATAGGATGTGTGTGTGTATATATATATACATATATATTACTGACATGTTGTTTGGTTTGTTTGGTTTTATGGCATATCAACCTTTGTAGGTTATTTAACGCCGAATCCCTTTTTATGTAAATAATCTTTTCTATTCTAAACAATTCAGTTTAACATAAGTACACAGTTTAATTATCAAAAACATTTCTATTTCAAACTATTCAAGCAGTTATATATAACATTCAGTTTAGTGTAAGTACAGTTACAATGTCAAAAACAGTTCAATTTAGCATAAGAACGCAGTTTAAATGTAAGTACATTTTAATTGTGAAACATTTCTTGCTATTCAGTTTAGTCAAGCAGTTCTAATTCAGCTAAGTATAAGTACAGATTTTGTTTAGACACGGTTAATATTCAAAATAGTTCTATGTTAAACAATTCAGTTTAGTGTAAATACAGTTTCAATGTCAAAAAACCAGTTCTATTTCAAATAATTCAGTTTAGCATATGCACGCTGTTTAAATGTAAGTACACTTTAATTGTCAAACACTTTTCTATTTCAAGTTATTCAGTTTAATCAAACAATTCAGTTTAGCATAAGTATGCCGTTAGTTCTATTTAACCCATAGATAGGACCCATATCAGGTACTACCACTCCGGGCCAGAGTGGACCAGGGAGCGATGGCAATAAAGAAGCACTCTGCATTCCCCAAAGTTTCATTGCCCAGTCGTCTGGGGCTGTAGAATACACCGACTGCTTCTCTGCAGTCGGTGTATTCCCCCCAACGAGTGTCCAAAATATGACACTAAACAATCTGATGGTGAGGTTCCAGCAATGCTGGATCTTTGGGGAATGTGGAGTACCCCTTCATTGTCATCGCTCCCAGGTCCACTCTGGCCCGGAGTGGTAGCACCTGATAGGGCCCTATCTATGGGTTAAATAGAACTAACAGCATACTTATGCTAAAATGAATTGTTTGAGTAAACTGAATAGCTTGAATAGTTTGGAATAGAATTTAACAATTAAACTGTGTACTTATGCTAAACTGAATTGTTTTAAATAGAACAGATTATTTACATAGAAATGGATTTAGCATTAAATAACCTACAAAGGTTGATATGCCATAAAATCCAACAAACCAAACCAAGCCAAACTAAAATTTCAGCATTGGTGGTACCTCACCATCAGATAGTTTAGTGTCATATCCAGGACACTCGTTAGGGGGGTTCTTACATGTTGTGCAAAGCTTTACCCCATGTGTGATTTAAAAGCTGCACAGACGAACGCGGAAAGTCGTTTCATTCCGATATTCGCTTTACGAGTTCGAACTGGACCATAATTTAGCGAATTCAACCAAAAATATTTGTTGTGCGAAAGGTTAAGACGCAGTTAATCATAGTAACCAGATGGTTGAAGAAATTTCTCTTGGATTTCAAGAATCTGGGCAATTCGGCAAGGTCAGGTAGGCCTAACAACGTGGATTCCGAGGTTCTGTCTCCAGCCATAGAGGTAAATCCGGCGAGTAGCACTTGGAGAGTATCAGGCGAACTCAGTATCTCAGCAACTACCACGATACCACCGAATACACCGGGTACCAAACGCGATTAGACTGTTTCCCTCAAGTGATATTAGTGCCACAAACCGGGACGTACCAAAATCTTCTAACACGTTTGGCTCATTTTAGTAATAAACACCTGCGTTACATAGTTCGCTAAAAAAAAAAAAATTAACGCGACATCGTGGCAGTTAAATTCATTTTCACTTTTTCTTTTTTTCTCTTTCTTCTTTTTTTTTCTTCTTCTTCGTTTTGTTCGTTACTTCTCTGCTCAACTTCTCCTGGCTATCAATCTTGTCGCTCGGATTGCAAATTAATTCCGTTCGTCGGCAGATGAAACGCGATAAAAATTTTATTTTAATTCCGCCATGTTTCAATCCCACCTCCTTCCTTCCTTCCTTCCTCCGACCCACCCCCCACTCCAATATCGTTCTAATAAAAGTCTCGAAAAGTTTCTCTCTTTCTCGGATATATCCATCCGTCCGAACGCCACTCACCCCGCCCCCGACCACACGTACCAAATATTTATGAATGGACACTTTATCTCGACCTTTCCCCCGGACCCATGTCCAGTCTCCTCCCACTTCTACCGACCCCACAACTCTCGGTCCGTCTGTCCGATCAACCCAAGAAAACCGGCTCCCACAAGCCTTCACTATATTGACTTACAGATTACAATCTGTGCAAAGACAAATTAAGCAGAGACCTAAAAGAATTAACTCCAGCATTAAGTGAGGCTGATCTAAAGCGACATATTGATTTCATTGTACCGACTTTTTATTGGTCCATTGAGGAAGGCATAAAGTAAGATGGAGCAATGGTTAGTCGGTTGGGGTAACAGTGGTGAGGCGTCGGGGATTGTGGTATTAGATGGGTGAGTGAAATTTGGATCTGACCGGACCTTGTTCATAACGCTATTGGCCATAAAACCAGTGGGGATCAACATTATTGTAGGGACCCTGTCAAACGGAAAATAAAAATGGGATGTTTCTGGCAGGAGGTTTGAGATTATTTCGAAATATTTGAATATATAAACGTTATGCACACACACGAATGCGCTCCCGTATGTGTATCTTTATATATATATATATATATATATATATATATAAACAGATAGAACGAGGTAGATAGATATAAACACATTATACGAATAAAGCATTAATTTCAACGTTAGTATATATATATATATATATATCAACCCCTCTGCACAGAAAGGATGTGACACAAGGTCAATTTTTAAACAGAGTTGAAGAGGATTGTCTTTGGAGTTTTCCATATCCTAGACTGGTGGCCTAATCAAGGCTAAAGTACTAAGGCTGTCCCACAATTTACTCATAGCTGGAGAGAGAATAATTGGATTCAAACTTTTTCAAAGAGGACTAGCGCTATGGAAAATGCAATCAGCCTTGTCCAGGATTTGAACTTGTGTCCATTTCCAACGACGATAACAATTACACCACGGGCATATATATATATATATATATATATATATATATATATATATATACGTGTATTTGTTTAATTAAATAGGATTAACACTCCCTGTCTGCAAATTCAGTCATCAACTTGTACAAGTCGCCGACTTTGAGAGAAAATAACTTCAGAAAAGCGCTGAAATTTCGTTCGCATCTGAAACCATCCTCGTGAATGGTCAAATGATGTATGCAATGACAAATCATATATATATATATATATATATATATATATATATAAAAGAAGGAAGAAGAACAAATGATAGGGGAGAGAATTTTCGGAAGATAAGGAATATTGGCGGGAAATATTTTGTAATGACTTCGAAACGTAAGGTGACTCTCTAAACACATTCTGATCCACAGTAAAAGACTGAAGCTTTATTTACCGAATAAACAATGAACGAAAATATGAGCTGTGCCGAGATCGAAGTTATCAGATCGAGGACAAAATAGGCAGACATAAAGTGTTCGCGTCCTATTTAATCAAACATGTCGAAAAGAAAATACAAACATATATATATATATATATATATATATATATATATATATATATATATATATGTATATAAGTGTTGGTTGTCACTAAATCACTTTGTGGGTTAGTGTCGAACCAAGTTCGATATAATATGGAGAGTGCCCAATATCTAGGATAGAGCTATTATATTATAATAGTAATAATAAATAAATATATATTAGATATTTATATATTTAATTCATGGAATATTGTCTGCAACCATGGGTTTCACGGAGTTTTTTGCATCTTCTTAACTGCCTGATGATTGTTGTTTTGCAAAAAACTCTGTGAAACCCAGGGTTGCAGACAATATTCCATGAATTATAAATATATATTATATATATATATATATATATATATATATATACTGGACCGATGTTAACTATGAAGTGCTAATGAGAATCCTTCACTACTGCTTAAATAGAAGTATTGATATCATCAGAGATCGATTTTAACAACAAAAGGCTAAATAGATTCTTTCACTCCTTCCTAAATAGATGCAACAAAATCATTATAGATCAGTGTTACGACTGGAACCCAATAGGTTCGCGGATCGTCTCTTCTTGGTAAAATGTACAACGTTGCTTTTATTCTCTCCCCATTCTTTATTCAGGTCGGTAAAATACCTGTATTTTAAACTATTTGGTTATTTGTCATCTTTTCGCTGAAAGTTTGGCACAAGGTCATTTTCCTTGTAGGAATCTACACTTTTTTTTTTTTTTTTTTTTTTTTTAGTGAATAAGGAGAAAAAATTTGCCCAATACGGCGTAAAGACACAGGCGTCAGAATGTAACCCTCACTCTGCGCTGAAAGCACCTGTTCCTGCCAGATCATCGTATTTAAGCTACGATGAGCTTGTTCAGTACTCAAACGAGTGACCTCATTGTAGCAACATGTATGGCTTTACCCAACCGGTTCAACAGCCGTAGCATGTGACACAAGGTCAATTTTTAAGCAGACTACAACTGGGTTGAATTCAGTTTTCTTTCTCCTCGACTGGAAACCCTGTTTTCCCATCGCAAGAGGGAGAAGAGAAGTATTTACAAAGGGTCTTCACTTGAAGTGAAACACAAGCAGTCTCGTCCAAGAATTGAACCCGTGTTAACGATTCCATTTTCTACGACGATAACCGTTGGACTAAGTACGCCTTCTTAATAACAACATGTACTGTAAGCAATTTTGAAATAACGACTTGTCTATTGAAGGAGGATAGGATTCCCCAAAATCTAATTCTTTTATCACCAATTTATATATATATATATATATATATATATATATATATATATATGGAACGGGTGGGGTCTTCCTCCTACTTTCCAAATGCTGTTATTGGTTAGGGCTAAAAATACTAAGAACACCTCTCTCTACCAAAAAAGAGATTTATCGATATATATATATATATATATATATATATATATATATATATATATATATATATACGTGGCGCATTCAATAAGTTTCCAGACTTTTTTGTACAGGCATTTAAAATTGTCGTAGACTCTTGAAAATTCACTATGTTATTGCTATACATCATATAAGATGACAGACTAATTTTTATGATTTCAGCTTCAAATGAACAGCTACAGAAGCAATTGGAATACACCCTACTAAAGCCTGATTGTCACAGCTGGAGAATTTCAAAAATCCAATCTGACGCTTTAGAAGAACGATATGCAATAAAATTCTGTTTTAAACTTGGACAAAAGGCCACAGAAACGTATGGAATGCTTCAGACAGCTTTTCTACCATCTTGCATGAATCGAGCATCAGTTTTTGAGTGGCATAAGAGATTCAACGAAGGCAGGGAGTCTGTGAGAGAGGTGTGGGAGGAGTAAGGAAGTCAATACACCAGAATTGATTGACCAAAGGCTTAGGGTTAGGGTTACTATGTTGAGGTTTTAAGGGAGTTCAGGAAGAGATTCCTAGGGAAGAGGCCAGAACTCTTTAAATCGGGTAAGTGGCATTTCCACCAGGACAATGCACCAGTCCACAACTCCATCCTTTTCACAGACTATTTGACCAAGATGGGCATCAAGACAGTTTCTCGGCCTCCCTGTAGTCCAGACCTTGCTCCCTGTGACTTTTGCTTATTCCCCAAGCTCAGAGGCTGTCGTTATGAGTCACAGCTGGTGAATTTCAAAAATGCAATCTGACACTTTAGAAGAACGATATGCAATAAAATTCTGTTTTAAACTTGAAAAAAATGCCACAAAAACGTATGGAATACTTCACACTGCTTTCCAACCATCTTGCATTAATCGAGCATCAGTTTTTGAGTGGCATAAGAGATTCAATGAAGGCAGGGAGTCTGTGAGGGATGATGAGAGGTGTGGGAGGAGTAAGGAAGTCAATACACCAGAGTTTATTGGCCAAAGGGTTAGGGTTAGGGCTACTATGTTGAGGTTTTAAGGGAGTTCAGGAAGAGATTCCGTCAGAAGAGGCCGGCACTCTTCAAATCGGCTCAGTGGCATTTCCACCAGGACAATACACCAGTCCACAACTCATTCCTTGTCACCGACTATTTGAGCAAGATGGGCATCAAGACAGTTTCTAAGCCTCCCTTTAGTCCAGACTTTGCTCCCTGTGACTTTTGCTTATTCCCTAAGCTCAGAGGCTGTCGTTATGAAACAATTGAGGAGATGAAAGAGGCTGTGACGAATGTCCTTGATACGCTCCCACAAGAGGACTTCCATAGGGCCTTCCAGAAGTTGTTGGAACGGTACCAGAAGTTCATTTCTGCCGGAGGAGATTACTTCGAAGGGGACTAGAGTTTCATGTGTGTACTATCAATAAAAGTGTCCATACGAAAAAGTCTGGAAACTTATTTAATGATCCTCGTATATATATATATATATATATATAAGGATGTTTTGTCTCTCTTTCACTTCCTTATTTTATATCGGTTTTTAATTTATTTTCTATAAACAATATTCTAGAGTTTCAGTGGTATAATGGCTAAAGTGCTGGACAGCGGTCTCAAAGGAAGAGTTTGAGCTCCAATCGTGCTATTGCGTTCACTTCCGGGCTAATATCCTTTGAAAAGTTATCAGCTCCTTACTATAGTTTATACCGGAAATTGCCCTAGCGGTTAGAGTGTTCACAAATGGCCCGGGAGACCTGGGTTTAATCCCAGGTCGAGCCATACCAAAGACTCAAAAAATGGTACTTGATGCCTCCTTGTTTAACACTCAACATTATAAGGTATGTATCAAGGGTAAAGTGGAGCAATCCAGGGAAAGGAGTTGCGCCCTCCCCTACACCTTGGTGTAGTAGCTATCGAAAAGGGAGCCTTCAGGTCACCCTCGACTAAAGGGAGACAACTTTACTTACCTTACTACTATAGTTTAAACTGTATTACTGCTGCGCTTATCCAAGGATAGTTTTGACATTAATTAACCCATGAAGTTTGATATGCCGTTAAAAACGAATCTAAAGCATAGACTTTATTGCCACTTCAGTTTTAAACAACCTGATCCTGGTATGGCAGACTAAGCAAAGATTATTAAATAATAACTCACATTTGTAACTGAGAAGGGGAGGTGCTACTTGATGAATGGACTTCCAGTGACTTCTGATCTCTTTTTCTGAGTCAACCAAAGAAATACGTTGTTATCAGCTTTGTTCATTCTTAGTTTTATTTATTTATTTATTTTTATTTTTTGCTAGGCAAAATCGGATACACCGAACAGTTATTGGAGCTCCCAATAGGGATCGAACTCATTATGGATACCTTTCGGGACTGGCACACTTTTCAATACATTAAACTCGTAAGAACCTTTTATATATATATATATATATATATATATATATATATATATATAAGATTAGATTACGATCTAGATTTCTTGAACTAGCAAATCCTGGAGCCAATGTTTTTTCCCAAGTTTTCTCAAGACCTTTTATCGATAATTTTTCAAGGCGTATCACTTATATATCCTCACCTCACGTGATCAGCATGCTTAAAATGGCCCCAGAGACCGCTTACATTCAGTTGACTGCCGTGGTTATAAGACTGTACCAAAGATCACCCCAAATCAAATTATTTTATCGCCGATACATATATATGTGCGTGTGTGTGTGTGTGTGTGTGTGTGTGGTTTGACAAGAAGAAATATCGGAAAGCGAAGCAAGCTAATCTATCCAACGATTATATTCAGTATGTCTTTGTAAGTTTTCAAATAAAAAACAAATATGACGTAAACTGGAAGAAGCGTTGAAAAAAATATCGAGACTGAAGCTGTATTTACCAAGACAAAAATGAACAATGAATGAAACGTCCATTTTTCTTCAAAATACGATCTGTGTTGAAAAAATATCGAGACTGAAGCTGTTTTTACCAAGACAGAAATGTGTTGTATAGCCGTACTACATATACATCTATACAAATATACATGCGGAAACAAAATCAATAATAATGACGAACGAACACACTTCTTTAGAAAAATATACCTCTCACACTTTATTCTCGAAAGGGTTACGAAAGGGTTATGTGCGAGAGGTGAGTTGGAGACTGAAGAAACTGCAACACATTGACCCCCAGTTCCTTTGTCTTTAGCAGCACTTCTTTCTCGTTCTGCTGAGCTGCTTAATCGAGGGTCCTGAAGGCCCATAGCCCTCTGCTGGGTGCTGGTTCTCTCTACAGCATCTTATCTCCAACTAACTGACTCCAAACTCTAAACTTCCTGTCGCACCGAGTTATATCATTGTTTGACATCCACCTGCTTCCTGTGAGCGTCGCATCTGCACCCAATTCAACACCCGCCCACATTCAAGGTTATACCCTGATATCTTCGACCGGATGCACCCATTCCTTGATTGACGGCTGGGTCGAAGGTCAATATGTTACAAATTGACTATCAATGAAACGTCCATTTTTCTTCAAAATACGAGCTGCGTTGAAAAAATTCGAGACTGAAGCTGTACTTACCAAGACGGAAGGCTGGTGTAAAAAAAAGTGGGAACATTTGCATTTTGGTAAGCACTGACAGTGACTTGTCACCGCCTCCCCCATGCCGGGAGGAGAATGAGTCGCATTAGTTGCTTAAATATTAACGAAAAATAATTACTATCTTCCCAAACATCTAAACATCGATTTGTATCCTGAAATTGACTATCATGCTAAAGTTTGGGTGACAATCAGAAACTGAAACGTTTTTAGTTGTCTAAAATTCTGAAACGAAACTTTACGATTTAAAAATGGTTTGATAAAAAAAATAAAAATAAAACCTTGAATATGAGCACAGGTAAAAAAAATCATACATTATAGTAGTAATCCTAGTCAAGTAAGAACATAAAGTTTATAAGTCCCAAAAATTCACTCTGAACTGTCTAGCAAAGAACAACGTGTAACGGTAATAGACGTTGGTTCATAATCTTCAAAGGAGACAATCATCTAGAGGTTGAAGGTTCAATCCTGACTGCAGGTGAGTAACAATAT
>CAUZXS010000765.1:30000-72500 GCA_963585895.1 Sepioteuthis lessoniana
TGAAACCTTTTTACTTAGGGCAAATGATTGATATTAAATCGAATTATTATTATAAGAAAAAATACATAGAAGCATTTAACGATGTAAAAACAAATTAATATTATCAAATTAGGTTAGATTACTTGAATCCATCTGTGTGGAAACGAATGATTAATTTCAATTGAATTATTAGTATTTGATTGGAATACTTCAAGCCATTTAATCGTTTGCAAACAAAGGAAATCTAATTCACGTACTCTTAGAAATGTTATACACATATATATATATATATATATATATAGTATATTGAACAAGTCCTGGCGGTAACACCCCACAAGGCACCAACTATACGGCCACCTGCCTCCCATCACGAAAACTATACAAGTTAGACGAACCAGACATGCAGGACACTGCTGGAGAAGCAGGGACAAGCTCATAAGTGATGTACTCCTATGGACCCCCACATATGGCCGAGCAAAAGCAGGACGACCAGCTCGAAAATACATTCAGCAGCTATGTGAGGATACGGGATGTAGCCCTGAAGACCTGCCAGAGGCGATGAACGATAGGGATAAGTGGCGAGAGAGGGTCAGGGATATCCGTGCTAGCGACACGACATGATGATGATGATGATGATATATATTAATGATGATATATATTAGTCATTAAATAAGTATCAAGGGTTGATATACTATTAAACCAAATAACCTGACCAAACTTCTTTAAAATCTCTCATCTCTTTCTACGCGCACACACACACAGATATGGTTTGGAAGAAAATCCAATGTTGGGTCCGTTTTTTGGTGGTGGGTAGAGAGCGACGATTATATTTTTGATTGCTCGGAAACTGCAATTTACGAAATAGCCCGTGAACAATGCCAAAATAGATACATTGGCAAACGCTCCAGGAATTTAAATACAAAATTCTAAAAGTTAGTCACACATTTTATATTATGATACAGCACAGCAATACGTGTGACTACAACTTCCATCTAACGCTTCCTTTATATATACATATATATATAATCACTCCACTCTGACCAAAGAGCTCCAGATCTTCACTTGTTAAGTCGGTTTCAGTATTGCCAGGTATTTGTTGGTGTGGATATTATTATTCAATATTCTATCGATAATAATTTGGCTATATTCTGGAAACAAGAAAAAATTAAATCATACCCTCTTATCAGTGTTAGCCCAATCGGCTGGGAGAGGGGCTATAGAATAAACCCACTATATTTTGGCAGAGGAGTGAGAACACTTCACCGAACGAGTGTCCTGTATATAAAGTAAAACAATCAGATGGCGAGGCTCCAGCCTAGGAGATTTGTGGGAATATAGAATACTCCATCCTTGCAATTGCTCCCAGGTCTACTCTGACCCGGAGTGGAAGCACCTGAAAGGGTCCTATCTATGGATCAAAAAAGAACTGTTTGACGATTAATTGAATTGTTTGTGATACATAGCAATACTTGAAACCTTTTAACTTTGTTGACATATGCTGAATTGAATCATTAGAAATAGAAGTGTTTAATCATTTCACTGTATGTCAACAAATGACTGGTGATTAATTGAATCGTCTGTTATACAAAACGACACTTGGAAGTTTTCAACTGTTGGCAATAAATAAGCTTGGGTTCATTTTAAAATGTTATCAACAAAATGTGTATAAAATCATTTGAAATATCGTGTAAGAGTGTATTTGATATTTGTTTAACGTTGGCTTAACATCGCAGTAAATTCATCACATTTGGATTGTTCTGTTTTTCTACTTTCTTCATACTGTCTGATTCCTATTTACTTTCGTATTTAGAATATATGTATAAACGGGAATTCGCTTCTAAAAAAAAACTCCAATAGTAGATATGCCATAAAACCAAACCAAACCACTCACCAGGGCATTTTCAACTGTCATTAAAGAACTAATACTAATTCTTGAACTGAAATATATATATATATATATAATGGCTATATTTGTGTGTATATATATATATATATTTATGTGTGTGAGTATATATATATATATATATATATATATATATATATATATATCTGTTTATGGCTATATTTGTGTATATATATATATATATATATATGAGTATATATATATATCTGTTTATGGCTATATTTGTGTATATATATATATATATTCATGTGTGTGAGTATATATATATATATATATATATATCTGTTTATGGCTATATTTGTGTGTATATATATATATATATTTATGTGTGTGAGTATATATATATATATATATATATGTGTTTATGGCTATATTTGTGTGTGTATATATATATATATATATATATATTCATAGGCATATCTGTGTGTGCGTGTATATATATGTATATATATATGTTCATAGGCATATCTGTGTGTATATATATATATATATATATATACTGTCATCCACAGACAGACTGTTTCGTTCTATCAGAACTCTTCAGTGTGGCTAGATACGTAAGACGCTCGAAGTCGGGATCGGAACCCATCCAACTTTTACGTTAGACTAAGTCTCAGACCGCTCGGCCAACAAGCGGACTACGTTGGCTAAGGGAATTGTTAAGGTATTTATGTAGCAACAGCAGCAGCCGTTTGTTTACATTTTTATACCCTATCGGCTACCAGAGTGCTCAATTCTTTCGAAGAGCTTTATGCGAGCGGCGACCGAAAATTCCTTCACCAAACTGCTCAACCCCCATGGGGGAGCGTATATATATGTTCATAAGCATATTTTTGTGTGTATATATATATATATATATTCATAGGTATATTTGTGTGTGTATGTATATATATATGTTCATAGGCATATTATTGTGTGTGTATATATATATATATATATATATATATATATTCATAGGTATATTTGTGTGTGTGTGTATATGTATATAAATATATATATTTCATGGCTACATTTCTGTGTATATATATATATATATATATATGGCAATATTTGTGTGTATATATATATATATATATATATATAGACACACACAAATATAGCCATAAAGAGATTATATATATATATATATATATATATATATATATATATAATCTGTTTATGGCTATATTTGTGTGTGTGCGTGTATATATATATATATATATATATACGAGGATCATTAAATAAGTTTCCAGACTTTTTTCGTATGGGCACTTTTATTGATAGTATATACATGAAACTCTAGTCCCCTTCGAAGTAATCTCCTCGGGCTGCAATGCACTTGTTGTACCGTTCCAGCAACTACGGCAAGGCCTCTTGGAAGTCCTCTTGTGTGAGCGTGTCAATGACCTTCGTCACAGCCTCTTTCATCTCCTCAATTGTCTCATACGACAGCCTCGGAGCTTAGGAAATAACCAAAAGTCACTGGGAGCAAGGTCTCGACTATAGGGACGGTGAAGAACTGTCTTAATGCACATCTTGGTCAAATAGTCAGTGACAAGGATGGAGTTGTGAACTGGTGCATTGTCCTGGTGGAAATGCCACTGAGCCGATTTGAAGAGTGCTGGCCTCTTCCGACGGAATCTCTTCCTGAACTCTCTTAAAACCTCAACATAGTAATCCTAACCCTCACCTTTTGGCCAATCAACTCTGGTGTATTGACTTCCTTACTCCTCCCACACCTCTCATCATCCCTCACAGACTCCCTGTCTTCCTTGAATCTCTTATACCACTCAAAAACTGATGCTCGATTCATGCAAGATGATCCAAAACAGTCTGAAATATTCCATACGTTTCTGTGGCATTTTTTCGAAGTTTAAAACAGAATTTCATTGCATATCCTCCTTCTAAAGTGTCCTCACGTCCTGACTGCATTTTTGAAATTCACCAACAGTGACAATCAGGCTTTAGTAGGGTGTATTCCGATTCCTGCTGTAGCTGTTCATTTGCAGCTGAAATCATAAAAATTGGTCAGTCATCTCATATGATGTATAGCAATGACATACTGAATTTTCAAGAGTTTGCGACAATTTTAAATGCCTGTACAAAAAGTCAAAAAACTTATTGAATGCACCACACACACATATATATGGTTATGGCTATATTTGTGTGTGCGTATATATATGTTCATGCCTATATATATATATATATATATATATGTACATATGCTTGTGTCTCTATATGAGTACATATATGAATATGGCCCAGCGGTTAGAGTGTTCGCCAATGGCCCGGGAGACCTGGGTTCAATCCCAGGTCGAGTCATACCAAAGACTTTAAAAATGGTACTTGATACCACCTTGCTTAACACTCAGCATTATAAGATACGGTTCAAGGGTAAAGTGGAGCAATCCTGGGAATGGAGTAGCGCCCTCCCCTACACCTTGGTGTAGTAGCTATCGAAAAGGGAGCCTTCGGGTCACCCTCGACTATGGTCGCTAACTTTACTTTACTTACATATATATGTACATATGCTTGTGTCTATATATGAGTACATATATGAATATATATATATATATATGAGAAAATTAGTATAATCAACTTTAAAGACACTAGGTGACTATTGAACAAACGGAACAAGCGAATATTCTAATGTAGACACAAAAGTTGGTTTAAATTAATCTGATTGGGACAGCAAAGGTGAGTACCACTACATATTAGAAGACCATGACACATGAACAGGATGAAATTCGTGAGCATAATACTTGAAGGGATTTGGGCATATAACAATTTAATTTTAGAAATTAATAGAACTTTTTAGTCGGGGGGGTCTTTATTAGAAGGTTTTTACTAGGCGAATGCAACGGGTCAATTTAATTTCCATTTTTTACTTGCAATAAGATTTTCTCGAAAATATTGATACAAGACCTCGTGTTATATTTAAAGTAAAGGAGACAGAATAAATTCTTGACTTAACACTACCTAAAGAGACTTAAATCAAACAAACATTGTAATGACCGAATGAAACCCTTTAAGAGATAAAAAGGTCAAGTAAGATAAGTATCCCAGGGACTTTTCAGCCAAGGCACGTTGGAATTAAAAAGGCGATGAGAAAAGCTAATTAGAAGACCAACGTAAATTGTTCTAACTCTGAAAAGGCTCCAAACATGGTGACATTCGTGGGGTTGGCTGAGGAACGAAATATCCATCTTTTCGTGTTTTTATTCTTTTAATAACTTTTCTTATTCGTATGATCGTCCCCCATCCTCATTTTTCTTTCCTTACTTTCTCTTTAGCTTTTTCTTTCCTTTTTCCTTTTCTCTATGTAAAAAAGGAAAACTATATTTGTTGAAAACCGGGACATTGGCCCAGCGGTTAGAGTGTTCGCCAATGGCCCGGGAGACCTGGGTTCAATCCCAGGTCGAGTCATACCAAAGACTTTAAAAATGGTACTTGATACAACCTTGCTTAACACTCAGCATTATAAGGTACGGTTCAAGGGTAAAGTGGAGCAATCCTGGGAATGGAGTAGCGCCCTCCCCTACACCTTGGTGTAGTAGCTATCGAAAAGGGAGCCTTCGGGTCACTCTCGACTATGGTCGCTAACTTTACTTACTTATATTTGTTGATTTCACTCGCCAAAAGAGTGTTAGACATCTGATGAGTCGGAATTTTTAAAACTTGTCGAAATAAATGTTTAATACCACTATGACTTTCTTCCATTTACGTTTTGGATATACATTATACACATTATTTACATATAGATTAATATATTTACTTATTTATTTATTTATATGCATATTTATAAATGTGTATTTGCTACATATTTGATTGAATATAATAGACATTTTTTGTCAATCCTTTCAAATTGCCGAATCAATCTTATGATATTCGGCGGGAATTGGTTGATAAACCTTCCATAATTAGTTATTTCCCAAGTACTTTATGCCCAACTTTGGGCCATCATCAGGGAAGGATGTATTCCAAAAGTGATGTAACTTTTGTATGTACATTACTACTTTGTAAGAATGAGTGTTTGTACTGTTGTATTGTGTAGCGTTTTACTTTTCAAATTTGTTTCTATAAATAGCGTCAGTTGCTAAAGACATTTTAGTACATTAGCACTGGTTTCAAAATTAATTCTATTAAGTTTGGGTTGTATATTCCTAATATGTAGTGCCCCGAGAATTTGGAATTTTTGCTTGTTATTTTGTTGTTCCAATATTGCTACTTTCGGTAAGAATTTTCCGTAATTCTGTTGTTGGGCATGAATGTTTTTTTAAATGTTGTGCTATAGAACTTATATCAGAAAGGTGCATTTATATTTATATACATATATGTGTATATGTATATATCTTTATATATACATATATATATTTATATATTTATATTTATATATTTGATTGAACATAATAGACATTTTTTGTCTACATTTTTTTTTTTTTTTTGTTAATCCTTTCGAATTGCCGTATTGATCTGATGATATTCGCCGGGAATTGGTTGATAAACCTTCCATGATTAGTTATTTCCCACGTACTTTCTGGGCTGCAAAAAGGAAAGTGAAAGAGAGAAACTGAATCATTTGCTGTCATTCAACCTTCAGTGAAAGACTATCAGCTAACACTGGTCTAAAAAAAAAAAAACTCACAATGAGTGATAGTGGAAGGGAGAGAAGATTACAGTAAATATGTCGGAAAAGTAGAAACTGATGAATTAAAAGAAGGAAATGGGAGGAGGTGAGAAAGATATTAATAACACGGTGAGAATTAATTTTTTGGGAGAATTATACCAGAACAAACATTATTCTTTAAAATATCTATTGTCCGCGAAGGAATCTAAATAATTACATATTTAGAAATGGTCAAGTGATAAGCAACGGAATGGTGGTGAGTGAATCTACTCTGAAATTGAAGAAATTTTAATAGTGACCAGACGACCAGTGAAAACGTAATTACCCACAAGTCCGCCATTAATTTGAATAAATATGGCTTCCTTCTTCCTTCCGAGATATTTTGGTTATTCATTATCACCGAATCAGAACAAGTTGTATTCTCAAAAATAGAAATAATCACGGGTAATTTTGTATTTATTGCTTTCCTCTGGTAAAATAAAATAAATGAAGTTTATGGATTGATTCCACTTCAGAAATAGTAGTTTAGCAGAGCAGCAAACGCAATACAAATGATGATGAGGTTCGATGTGCTGTTTCAGGTCGATTTGGTATTTTATAGTCTAAAGGGCATAGTGGTTACAAGAAGAAACTGCCAACTGCATTCGAATACTAGTTGGTAGTTATTCGTCTCTTCCGCCACAAATAGGAAGTGATACAAGGTGAATTTTTATGAGGAATATAGCTGGTTTTAATTCAGAAGTTTCCTTCTCCCAAACAGGTTGCGTAATCAAGGCTATAGGTCCCAGTTTCTATTTACCTGACTCCAACGCCACGATTACGATATGACACAAGTTCAATTTTCAAGTGGTGTAAAGCTGGTTTGAATTCAGAATTTTCCTTCTCCTGGACTGATTGCCTAACCAAAGCTAAACAAATTTGTTTGTCATACCGTTTGCCCATGGCTGTCTAAGTAGTCGAAAGGTTCACAGGTGAAAGGGAACCATTGGCTCTTGCCTTAAATGACTTATTTATCGTTACATACGTATTCATTGAACCTCTTTACCAAAGACCGTATGAGAGAAAAGATCTATTTTCAATACAATTGGTTCAAATCTAGAATTTTCTTTCTCCGAAATTGGTTTCCTAACCAAGGCTAAATAACCTAGTTTACCAAATATAATAGTGGATTCGAGAAAGATATACACTTTTCCTTAGCATAAAGTGAAACCCAAAAAGCTTCGTCCAGGATGAGAACTCACTTCACTGATAAGATTTCCTTATGATGATACCCGTTGCGCTAATCACGCATCCGTTCAATTACGAGTTGTTACTCTTATAAATTTTAAAAATTTAATTGAATAAAGTATGGATATATCTTTAACAAGACTCTCTTGGGTCACAAATAAGCTTCATCATCGTTTTGTCATTTAAGTTGGGAGAGGATAAGTGTAAGCAATATATTGTTCGTGAAATGCCGTACATAAACTGACAGCGCCAAGAAAATCGTTACTTATCGATCGTTAGTATTGACAGATGCTGGGGTGGATAGAGAGTTAGCCTTTATTTTAACACTTTGAAGTTCGTTGGTGTCTCTCAATTTGTGATATTCAAACGAGACTGAATATATTGAACACCGCTAATTCCCATTAGATTCTTCATTGTATTCTCCATGAAGGAAATATATACCGATGTATTTAAAAGGGATTTTCTTTGATGTCTAGTTATATAAACAAAGAGTTGGGTTAAGACCTGTGTTTTTACATATTCAAATTTCACACAAATATACACGCATGTGTATATACATAAAAATTAATATCAATCTATCTATCTCTCTCTCTCTCTCTCTCTATATATATATATATATATATATATATATATATATATTCATGTGCATTTGTATTCACGTATACACTCATTATATATCATATAGACAAACATACGTATAACAAAAAAAAAACATATATATATATATATATATATATATGCACATAAAACACACAGACATATATATATATATATATATACACACACACACAGAATTTGTATACACATAAATACATACAAACATATATACAGATAAACAAACATATATATATATATATATATATATATATATATATCATATCGCGCTGGTAGCACGGATATCCCTGACCCTCTCTCGCCACTCCTCCCTATCGTTCATCGCCCTAGGTAGGTCTTCAGGACAACATCCTGTATCCTCACATAGCTGCTGAATGTATGTTCGTGCTGGTCGTCCTGCTTTTGCACGGCCATGTGTGGGGGTCCATACGAGTACATCTCTTATGAGTTCGTCCCTGCTTCTCCAGCAGTGTCCTGCGTGTCTGGTTCGTCTAACTTGAAACTTGAGTTAGACGAATATATATATATATATATAATATGGGTTAGAAGAAATCAACCAAAGTTTCACCTTTCCAGATGATCAGGATAAAACTGACGCTTTTTCCACTCTGCCAGAGTTAAAGTTAGGGATTAACAAAAATAGAAATAAATCATATATATATACACCAATATCTACTTACATACATATATATATATATATATATATATATATATACACAAAAATCTACTTATATATATATATATACACAAATATCTACTTATATATATATATATATATATATACAAATATCTACTTATATATATATATATACACACAAATATCTACTTACATATATATATATATACACAAATATCTACTTTTATATATATATATATATACACAAATATCTACTTATATATATATATTCACAAATATCTACTTATATATATATATATATACACAAATATCTACTTATATATATATATATACACACAAATATCTACTTATATATATACAGAAATATCTACTTATATATATATATACACAAATATCTACTTATATATATATATATATACACAAATATCTACTTATATATATATATATATATATATACACAAATATCTACTTATATATATATATATATACACAAATATCTACTTATATATATATATATATATATACACAAATATCTTCTTATATATATATATATATATATATACACACAAATATCTACTTATATATAGACATTTGTATATATACACACACACACATGTATATGTATATACACACTTGGAGGTCAAGTCATTCCAAAGACTAAAAAAATGGTACTTGATGCCTCCTTGCATAACACTCAGCATTATAAGTGTAAGTGGAACAATCCTGTGAAAGAAGTAGCACCCTCCTATACACCCCGTTGTACTAGCTATTGAAAAGGAAGCCTTCGGGTCGGCCTCGACAACGGTCGGCCCACTAACTTCTATATGTATGTGTGTGTATGTGTTGATATGCATATATATGTGTAAATATATGTACGTATG
Source organism: Sepioteuthis lessoniana (assembly GCA_963585895.1). Taxonomy (NCBI): domain Eukaryota; kingdom Metazoa; phylum Mollusca; class Cephalopoda; order Myopsida; family Loliginidae; genus Sepioteuthis; species Sepioteuthis lessoniana. Next base: position 39,849 of record CAUZXS010000765.1, read on the forward strand.
TAAATACGTATATAGGTGTATAGATATGAACTTTCACATAGATAAATTTATATATATATATATATATATAGCGATACTGGCAAATTCACCCAACCAAGCCGAAACACTACTGCATAGTTTGGAACGAGCCGCCGCAGGCATTGGCCTCCATGTCAATGCCCACAAAACGGAATATATGTGCTATAATCAAACAGGCGACATCACCACACTAGACGGAACCCCGCTGAAACTAGTTGACAAATTCACCTACCTAGGAAGCAGCGTCTCATCAACCGAAAAGGACATCGACACGCGGCTAACGAAGGCATGGACAGATATTGATAGGCTATCGATCATATGGAAATCAGACCTGGCCGATAAAAGGAAACGCAGTTTCTTCCTGGCAGTGGTCGTATCGATACTGCTGTATGGATGCACTACTTGGACGCTAACTAAACGGCTGGAGAAGAAGCTGGACGGTAATTACACAAGAATGCTGCGAGCAATATTAAACAAGTCCGGGCGGCAACACCCCACAAGGCACCAACTATACGGCCACCTGCCTCCCATCACGAAAACTATACAAGTTAGACGAACCAGACATGCAGGACACTGCTAGAGAAGAAGAGACGAGCTCATAAGTGATGTACTCCTATGGACCCCACATATGGCCGGGCAAAAGCAGGACGACCAGCTCGAACATACATTCAGCATCTATGTGAGGATACGGGATGTAGCCCTGAAGACCTGCCAGAGGCGATGAACGATAGGGAAAAGTGGCGAGAGAGGGTCAGGGATATCCATGCTAGCGACGCGACATGATGATGATGATATATATATTTGTGCCTATATGCACGTGTGTTTTTATTACATATAATACTATATTAATTATTTAAAATTATCTTAGTAACAATCAAAAGTAACTATTATTACAATTAGTCTAAATTATTATTATTATTAGCATTATTACATTACCAATAATACCGATAATAATAATACTGATACCATTAATTTTATCCTACTTTTATTATCACAAGTTATGGCGACCTTATTCGAGGGCGACCAGAAGGCTCCTTTTTCGATAACTACTACATATACGATAACGTATAAGGTAAGAGTTAAAGACAGACTGAATAGTTTTGAGTGGGGGCTTAATTCATGTTAGTTTGGAAGTATTAGTATAGGACAGATTTCGCGGGAGATTCGTGTAAGTCTAGTGAAGTGTAAATCATGGACACGGACGAGTATTAAAATAACATCTTACCTCGGTACCGATTCCGGAAGTAGCCTGGCGAAACCGGATGAGGTAAAGATGGTATTATATATAGCAGAGGAGTGTGGAATGCCCTGTTTTCATTGGCTGTTTACTAAAAGACAGATGTCTATAAGAACGGCCGAAGTCCGGCCTTATTGGTTTTTTTCTTTGCTTTGGTAGAGGCACGAGCGTAGCAAGTCGCGATCACGGAGGCGGCTTGGCTCTTCCAAAGTCATGCCGGGGTTACTGTCGGAGCCGATATGATGCAGAAATAACCCGAAATCGGCAATGAAGACAGTGCATCACTGAAGACCTCCCTGATGCATCTAAGACGTATGATTGAAACACTGAAGTTTAGGGGAGGGCGTTACTCCTTTCCCTGGATTGCTCCACTTTACCGTTGATCCTTACCTTATATTGCTGCGTGTTAAGCAAGGAAGTATCAAGTACTATTTTTAAAGTCTTTGGTATAACGCGACCTGGGATTGAACCCAGGTCTCCCTGACCATTAGTGAACACACAACCCACTATACTAATGAGCCGGTTCCGGGAGACCTGGGTTCAATCCTAGGTCGCGTCATACTAAAGACTTTAAAAATGCTACTTGATACCTCCTTGCTTAACAGTCAGCAATATAAGGTACGTATCAAAGGTAAAGTGGAGCAATCCAGGAAAAGGAGTTGCGCCCTCTGTTGTATATTGACCTCCGACCCCGCCAAACATGCCATTCCAAAGACGGCGGATGTGCATATTCCATTGGCGTGGGCGAGCTTAGCTGACAATATGGGACAGGGTTAAAATCCTACAGTACAGTCACAGACTGATGCACCTGAAGAGAGTGACCTGTGAACTGCATGACAGTTATTTCCGCTTGATGACGATCAAACATGCCATTCCAAAGACGTGGGACCCCAGGCCTCCCGTTGGGCAGCCCAGGAGAACGGGAATGAAACGCGGTTATGGCCAATAGAGTGAGGGTCAATATGTTGCAGTTCTGTTCGGTTTACAACTCCCTCTTACACACAAACCTTTCAAATAAAGTGAGAGGTATATTTTTCTAAGGACTGTGTCGCTCGTTATTATTGTGTGTCTTTATGATACTGCATGCAGATGTATATGTATTATGTGGCTATACAACACTTCCCCTACACCTCAGTGTAGTAGCTATTGAAAAAGGAGCCTTCTAGTCACCCTCAACAACGGTCGCAAACTTTACTTTATTTACTTTGTTATTAATTTTTCTATTCTTTTTTTTTTTCTATAAGTTAAATGATATTTATGTTTTCCTCCAGAAAACGAAAAAAAATAATCATCCTTAAATATAAAATAACAAGCCGACTATTAAATAATAATATTCATCTTTTCCTCCAGGTAAAAGAAAAAAACATATGTATATAAATACCTATTTAAAAATGTAAATTCAGGCAGCATTTCTTCATTTAAATATTAACTAAATATAACAGACATTTTTTGTCTACATATTTTTTTGTTAATCCTTTCGAACTTCCGTATTGATCTTATGATATTCGGCGGGAATTGGTGGATAAATCTTCCATAATTAGTTATTTTAAAATTTTTAAAACCTGTCGAAATAAATGTGTAATACCACTATGACTTTCTTCGATTTACGTTTCGGATATATATTATACACATTATTTACATATAGATTGATATATTTACTTATTTATTTATTTATATGCATATTTATAAATATGTATTTGATTGAATATAATAGACATTTTTGTCAATCCTTTCGAATTGCCGAATCGATCTTATGATATTCGGCGGGAATTGGTTGATAAACCTTCCATAATTAGTTATTTCCCAAATACTTTCTGTCCAACTTTGGGTCATCATCAGGGAAGGATGTATTCCAAAAGTGATGTAACTTTTGTATGTACATTACTACTTTGTAAGAATGAGCGTTTGTACTGTTGTATTGTGTAGCATTTACTTTTCGAATTTGTTTCTGTAAATAGCGTCAGTTATGGTGAGGTTCCAGTGATGCTAGAGCTTTGGGGAATGTAGAGCACCCCATTCATTGTCATTGCTCCCTGGTCCACTCTGGCCCGGAATGGTAGCACCTGATAGGGCCCTATCTATGGATTAAATAAAACTAACTGCACACTTATACTAAACTGAATTGTTTGAATTAGAACTGTTTGATTAAACTGAGTAGCTTAAAATAGAAATGTTTTTGACAATTAAACTGTACTTACATTTAAACTGCGTGCTTATGCTAAACTTAGTTGTTTTAAATGGAACATTGAAATTGTACTTAGACTAAACTGAATTGTTTTATATAGAACTGTTTTAACATTTAACTGTGTGTAAACAAAATCTGTACTTATACTAAACTGAATTAGAATTGTTTGAAAACTGAATAGCTTTAAATATAAATGTTTTTGGCAATTAGACTGTGTTCTTGTGCTAAACTGAATTGTTTGAAATAGAACTGATTATTTGTAAAAAAAAATGGATTTGGCATTAAATAACCTACAAAGGTTGATATACTATGAATTCCAACCAACCAACAACTTCTTCATCCACTTCTCAGTCACTTTATCCTTCAGTTGATTTACTTGCATAAAAGCTATTCTTCTTCCATTAAACATCTTAAATTGCCGAATTAAGCAGTACATTAATTTGCCTTATTTCAAGCTTTCGTCGAATTTCCTGAAATCTTCTTATAAAATCTTTTGCAATGATTTCTCCAAATAATGGCAAAGTCCTTTTGCTTCCACTGTTTTAGCAGATCTATTCATATTCTTGCTCGTTTTTAATCTTTGGATATTATTAAATCAGGCCAATTATAAGACCAAATTATAAAACCGCTATCTTCTTGTCGTCACGTCCCTTTTTAATTAAGATCTTTTCAAATAACTAAAAATACTCGTCAAGACTATATGGTCCATATGATCATATTTTGACACATTGTTAAACAGGACCCATAAAATTTATTTTTTCTCTTCTGAGCGATCGTAAAAAAGGGGAAATGAAAACTAGTTTCAATCTTATTTTCGAAGTATATGCCGTTTATACTCAATCGTTCATTTTAAAAGTAGTTGCAATTTTATTACTGTTGTTGGTGGCTGTAAAATTACAATTTTTAAAAAATACAGACGTTTCTTCATCTGTCATGAAATAATTGGCAGATATTACTCTCTCCTTTTCTCTCTCTCTCTCTCTCTCTCTCTCTCTCTCTCTGAATGTGAAGGCTGTGTCAACCAAATGACATATGTATGTATTTACTCAGATCATCTGCCACGGGCAAGAAGTGACCTAAAATGTACTCCATACTCCCCAGATCTCCAGAACTAGTTTGGTTTCTTTGATTAAAGGAATATCAACATTTGTGAGCTATTCAATGCCAAAAGCACCGTAATAGAAGAACTATTATGGTTTGCTTTGGTTTGGTTTTATGGCATATCAACCAATGTTGGTTATTTAATGCCAAATCCTCTTTATACATATATATTAAATATATATATGATTTGGTTTGGTTGGGTTTTATGGCGTATCAACCATTGGAGGTTATTTAATGCCAACTCCTCTTCAAATATATATATTAAATATATATGATTTGGATTGGTTGGGTTTTATGGCATATCAACCATTCTAGGTTATTTAATACCAAATCCTCTTTATACATATATATTGTATATATATGGTTTGGTTGGGTTTTATGGCATATCAACCATTGTAGGTTATTTAATACCAAATCTTCATTATATATATATATATATATATATATATATATATATTGACTGTATATGATTTGGTTTACTTAGGTTCGATGGCATATCAACCCTTGTAGGTTATTTAATGCCAAATCCCCTTTATACATATGTATTAAACATATAGGATTTTGTTTGGTTTGGTTTGTTTTTATGGCATATCAACCATTGTAAGTTATTTAATGCCAAATCCTTTTTATACATATATATTAAATATATAGGGTTTGGTTGGGTTTTATGGCACATCAACCCTTGTTGGTTGTTTGATGCCAAATCTTGTTTATACTTATATATTAAGTATATAGGATATGAAAACACATCTTGATAACATTTTTAAATGAGTCAGAGCTTCTTTTTGCACACAGGTAAATGGTTTCACTTATTACTATCAAATCCCATACATTAATAGAATACGGCCTTTGGTAATTTGCACGACCGTTACACTTGGAAAATATCCTATTGGTAGGAACTAGGTTAGCAAGAACCCATCAAACTTGTCGTCTTATGCAAAGCTTTATTAGGCATCATGACCAAAGTAAGTATGTTTTCCTCAAGTAACTTTAAACACTAACCTCTATTTGTGGAGTGTTAGGAAACATTATGAATGGTGTTTAAAGAAAAGAAGAAAAGAATATGAACATATTTTTACAGTAATTTTTCCGTGTTGGAATGACAAAAATTATTTGAATTTTCCACTATTTAGATAATTGTTGAATGAAATTTAATTGAGAGAATCCTCTTCGGCGCCCAGAAGCCTCTTTCTTTTGGCATCCGCTCTTTTTTATTTTCCTATCAGGGGTCTTCTGGGAACAGCTATATTTCTCGAATTTATTTTATTTCCTTTTTTTTCTAATCACTACAAATTCTTTAATAAGCGAATCATCCTCACTAGAAATAACTTGACACAAAAGAAATACAAGGTCAAGCATGACTGGGTAGAGAAGGTAATCAACTAGTAATTGTGCAAGATACTAAAGTTTGACCATCGAGACCAATCTTTTTTGCATAAAAAAATCAGGCCGAGTAAATGAAATTCATAAAATATTCTTGAACTTCGAGATATAAATGGATAAGCAAATCCAGTCCTGATGACTGGACTTAGATTTTTTTTATAAACAACGAGAGAAATTGTCTTCTGGAGGATTTTACTTTTACCTATTTACCAACCCCTCCGCTCGGGCAGGATATAACACAAGGTCAATTTTTAAGCGGAGTTTAACTGGTTTGAGTTCAGAGTTTTCCTTCTCCTAGACTAGTTGTCTCAACAAGGCTGAAGAACCTACTCTGCCCTACTATTTACCCATTGCTGGAGGGAGAATAATTGGATTCATACCTTTCCCAAGGGTATTAGTGCTATGTGAAATGCAATCAGTCTCGTCCAGGATTTGAACTCGTGTCTCCGTGTCCATTTCCTACGACGATAACCATTACACCTCGGGCACCTTTGCAGAAGATCATAGATTGTTAAAGAAGGAAAAAAAGTTAGAATGAACTTGAACATTATGTAAATTAGCTGAAAAATTAGAACAGCATAAAATATAAAGAAAAGAGTGAGCTGAATAGAAAGCATGTTAAATTTTGTGTTAAACTTTCGGCTGTTAAGTCGCAAACGTTAACAACCGAAAAGATAATTTTCAAAAAGTATCTTATTTTATTTGTTTTGGTTAGAAATATCTAAAGAGAGTAATAGAAAATGTTAATATATCATAAATACGAAAAAAGTTTGATTAAATTGTGTTGTATACTCATCGGCAAATGCATGCATGCATAAAGAATCATAACGACGACACAATAAAGATGAGCGACACAGTTCTTTAGAAAAATCTACCTCTCACTTTATTTGAAAGGGTTGTGTGTGAGAGGGAGTTGGAGACTGAAAAGAACTGCAACATATTGACCCCCACTCTTCTGGCCATAATAGCGTTTCTTTCTCGTTCTCCTGGGCTGCTCAACCGGGGGCCTGGGGGCCCAGCCTCTCTAGGACATGTTCCTCATTCCAGCATCTTTTTCTCCAACTGATTGAACTTCCTGTGCACCGAGTTATATAATAGTTTGACGTCCACTCTTCTTGTAGGTGTCACAAATCGCACTCATTCAACCAGTCCACGGTCAAGGTTATATTCTGATATTCCTTGACCGGATGCACCTGTTATTTACTCAGGTGCATTTCCTATTTTGACAGCCCGGCCGCGTCGGAGGTCAATATACAGTTGAGAATTCCTACTGCCTATTAAAAAAAAGATAAAGAAACATTTAATCTGGTTTTCGATTAAAAGAAAAAAATCATATTGCATCATTATTTGATCGTAAACTTTGACCGATGGGTACCTCCAATTCGATGTGCAAAATTACCCCCCAACCATTTTTAACACCGTGAAACTTGAATGAAGGATTATATCGTCAAAGTTTTTGGAATATTTAAAAGAAGAAACATTCAAAAACTCTTGATGACTTTTAAAAAACTTTTTCAACAAACGGAAATAATAAAAATTAAGAACAAAAACAGTGTTCAGTTTTTTTGCACCATTAAATCAATTGAAATTTAACGTGGTGACATGAAAGTTACGAGTACAATCTTTTTTAAATTCCACGAAAAATGAAATTAGAGTCAAAATTATATGCCACAGGATCACTGGTTACTGAGATCTTCGTTGATACAACACCCCAAGAACGCTGTGGTCGAATGATACTTTCCCCGAAAATAGTTCTTGCTTTATTCTTAATAAAGAGGTATTGAATCAAATACCGGGAACAGAAAAAATCTACTACAACGCTGATAAAGTACTGTCTGACCATCCCGCAGATGTCGATTGGCTTCCAAAGGAGTCTTTTCATTCACTGACACCTTCAGGAATGCCCCTCATAACCTTAAACTGAAATCCAGTGCGATGATTATGTTATAAAGGAACATTTCAATACAAAATTTATTATGCAATGAGACCAGATTAATAGTAATTGCCATGAACCAACATAGTATTACCACTGCATTGATATCCAGGCCTCTGAAAGGCAAACGTGCTCTCATACCCAGACTCAAACTGACCCCAACCTCCCAACATTAGAACGACATCAGTTTCCTGTGCATACGCAATGACTATCAATAAATTTCAGGGGCAAACATTTAAAAAAGGTCGGGCTATATTTACCTGATGTTTTATTTAGCCACAGTCAATAGTATCTTGCTTTCTCTAGAGTTCAGAGACTTTCAGATCTGAGAATGAAGGTGGTTGAGACAAACGAACCAAACGAGGAAAACTGTTACCAAGAACACAGTTTGTAGAAAGGTATTGAGCTTTAACAGATCGATGGTGTTTGTTTTAGACGCACGTTAAAATAAATTGATAGTGTAAAAAAACATTTTGTAAAATCCGTGCAATTTACTCCGTTCTCAGCAAGTACGAATAATCCTATTTAATATTAATCATTTGTTTGCACAAAGTTAAATGGTTTTAAGTATTGCTATGTATCACTAATAATTCAATTAAACATCAGTCATTTGTTTACACACAGTTAAATCATCAAACAGTTCTAATTCTAACGATTCAATTTAGCGTAAGTCAACAAAGTTAAATGGTTTCAAGTATTGCTATTTATCACTAACAATTCTATTAAACATCAGTCATTTGTCTACACACAGTTAAATCATCAAACAGTTCTACTTCTAACGATTCAATTTAGCGTAAGTCAACAAAGTTAAATGGTTTCAAGTATTGCTATGTATCACTTATAATTCAATTAAACATGAGTCATTTGTTTACACATATTTAACTGATCAAAGTTCTATTTCAAGCAATTCAATTTAGCATAAGTTATTTGTTTGCACACAGTTTAAATGTCCAACAGTTCTGTTTGACCCAAAGATAGAACCCTATAAAGTGTCACCGCTCCGGACCTGAATGGACCGGGGAGCAATGACAGTGATTGGGTACTCCTCATTCCCCAAAGCTCCAGCATTTGTATTTGGTATATTCTAACAGCTCTAGCCAGCTGGGCTAAGAACATCGTGATAACCCATAACTAGCGGGGATAATGGAGATCGCACTTTTCCTGAGAGTAATAGTCCCAAAGTTAACAGCTCAACTGGAGTTAGAAGTCACTTTATTTTAAGACAGCAGTCCTGCACTTAACCTCCTTCAATACTGTGGATAGAGAAGAATAGAGAAGACCACGTCATCACCATTTAAAAAACAGGATGAAAAGGGCCAATATGAATTACGGGATTATCACATGTCCAACGGATATGCCCACCAAATCCAAATAAGTAAATTATTACCCCACTAAAAATGTATTTACCCAACCCCTCTGTTACAGACTGCCTGCAACACAATATGATTTTTAAGCAGGGTACAATTCGTTTGAAAGCAGAGTTTTTCTTTTCCGACTGGTTACCGTACCGGGGCTAAAGAGCCCATTCTGCCTCACTCATAGCTGAGAGAAGAGAGACGGGCTTTTGCCTTTACAAAGGCATTTGTACAAAAGGAAACAGTCTATCACATCCTGCTTCGAATTTAAACCAAAATTATTTCCTTTTCTCTGAATATATACAACATGAACATTAGTTTCGCTTCAACATAAACCCACCCACTCTCCAAACACGGAACAAGATTTGAAAAATAAAAGTCAAATCAAGTTAATTTAATTCTGATTTTGTTAGAAACAAAACGAAAGTCGACTTATCTATTCAAATAAACAAAATAGAGAAATCATTTTCAATCTTTTGAAATGAAATTAAAAAAAAAAAGAGAAATACATGTCCTTTATCTTTTCGGAGGCAACAAATACAAAACAAAACTAAATTCGCTTTTTGATATAACGAACAAGGAAACGAGACATTTAAATTTTCAAATGAAGACAAGGATAGGGTTTCCTTAAAATCATTTACGAAAACGGAAGGGAATACGAAACTATAGCTCTTTATCTTATATTTTCTCTCTACGGAAGACGATTTTAATCAAAATATTCCTTTCCTCTCAGGCGAACACGTAAAACAGTTGAAATAATACTGACTTGGTCTAGAAGGTAGAGTGTTCGCCAATGGCCTGGGAGACCAGTGTTCAGTCCCAGGTCGCGTCATACCAAGGATATAAAAATGGTACTTGATACTTCCTTGCTTAACATTCAGCATTATAAGGTACGTATCAAGGGTAAAGTGGAGCAATCCGGGGGAAGGAGTGGCGCCCTCCCCTACAGCTCGGTGTAGTAACTATTGAAACGGGAGCCTTCTAGTCGCCCTCGAAAAAGGAAGACAACTTTACTTTTACTTTCTCTCTCTCTCTCTCTCTATGTATATATATATATATATATATCATCATGTCGTGCCGCTAGCACAGATATCCCTGACCCTCTCTCGCCACTTATCCCTATCGTTCATCGCCTCTGGCAGGTCTTCTGGGCTACATCCCGTATCCACACATAGCTGCTGTATGTATGTTCTAGCTGGTCGCCCTGCTTTTGCTCGGCCATATGTGGGGGTCCATAGGAGTACATAATTTATGAGCTCGCATCTGTTTCTCCAGCAGTATCCTGCGTGTCTGGTTCGTCTAGCTTGGATAGTTTTCGTGATGGGAGGCAGGTGGCCGTATATTTGGTGCTTTGTGGGATGTTGCTGCCAGGACTTATTCAATATTGCTCGCAACATTCTTGTGTAATTGCCGTCTAGCTTCTTCTTCAGCCGTTTATATATATATATATATATATATATATACTTTTCGATCTTATCTATCAATCTATCAATCCTTCTCAGACTTATCTATATAAGGAGTCCTTGTAAAGTTGAAGATAACCTAGACAGTTGGGTAAATGAGTTCGAGCTCCACTCACATTATTTAGGTTCACTTCCCTTTGTAAAGGTATGAACCCTCTTTCCACCCCCGCCAGTTATGGGTTAAATAGTACCACTACTGTCATTATACAAAGATGGCTTTAAATAGCCCATAAGGTTAATATGCCATTAAACAAAGAAACCAAACCAACTCCTTATCTATTTCTGTCTGTTCATATCTTTCTGTTTTATATCCTCTTGCATTTGTTCTGTCTCTCCTTCTCAGTTTTACCTAACTCTATTTTTCTATTTGGTTGTGTTTTATGGCATATCAACCACTGTAGGTTATTTAATGCCAATTTTTTTTTTTTTTTTGTGCAAATAAACAATTCTATTTCAAACATTTCAGTTTAGCATACCATATTTACCAACCCAGGATATGACACAAGGTCAATTTTTTTAGCAGAGTTTAACAGGTTTGAATTCAGAGTTTTCCTTCTGCTAGACTAGTTGCCTCAACAAGGCTGAAGAACCTACTCTGCCCTACTATTTACCCAGAGCGGGAAGGAGAATAATTGGATTCATACCTTTCCCAAGGGTATTAGAGCTACGTGAAATGCAATCAGTCTCGTCCAGGATTTGAACTCGTGTCGCCGTGTCCATTTCCTACGACGATAACCATTACACCACTAAATTCAGTTTAGCATATGTACAGTTTTTATTTACAAACAGTTAAATGTCAAAACAGTTCTATTTCAAGTAAATCAGTTCAGCATAATTACAATTTAGTACTATTCAACCAATTGATAGGATCCTATCAGGTGCTACCAATCCGGGTCAGAGTGGACCTGGGAGCAATGGCGAAGAAGGGATACCCCACATTCCCCAAAGATCCAGCATTATTGGAGCCTCACTATCAGATGGTCTACCGTCATATCTGGGACACTCGTTGAGGGGGGGGTGAAGGTATATTCTACAGCCTCACCTCCACCTTTATTTTTCTGTGTCAGTATTATTCGAAGAAGTATAAAGAAAAAGTACCGAGCTTTAGACTAAGTTTGAATTTTGAGATTCCGATGGAAATACGTGCTCAACTTAGAAACTAATGTAAAAACGCGTAGGTGATTTATAAAAAAAACCCCGACAGGCCAGAATCATGACAAATCAAATGTTTCAGTGGTGTTTCAACCAATAAGAAACAGGGGAATTTACTGTTGTGCTGTGGCTAACGTGCTGTAGAGTGACATCGTTGTGATCGAGTTGGAACTCCAGTCGCGCTTTTACGTTCACTTTGGGAATAATACTCTTGGCAATGATGGCAACTCCCTTATCACTCTAGCTTTGGGCTAAATATTACCACTACTGTCGTTCTACAAGGCATTAAATAACCAACAAAGATTGATATGCCATTAAACAAAGAAACCAAACCAACCGAAATCGCTAAAAAGAATTACTTGGAATAATCATATAGAATGCCAAGGGATTTTTTTGTAGAAAATTAACGTTTCATTCATTATTCATTTCTGTATTGGAAAATACAGCTTCAGTCTCGATACATTTTCAACACAGCTCGTATTTTAAAGAAATTGGACATTTCTTTCATTATTCATTTCTGTCTAGGTAAATACAGCTTCAGTCTCGATACATTTTCAACACAGCTCGTATTTGGAAGGAAAATGAACGTTTCATTCATTATTCATTTCTGTCTTGGTAAATATACGAGGATCATTAAATAAGTTTCCAGACTTTTTTCGTTTGGTATCTTTTATTGATAGTACATACATGAAACTCTAGTCCCCTTCGCAGTAATCTCCTCCGGATGCAATGCACTTGTTTTACAGTTCCAACAACTTCTGCAAGGCCCCATCGAAGTCCTCTTGTCCATGACCTTCGTCACACCCTCTTTCATCTCCTCAATTGTCTCATAACGACAGCCTCTGAGCTTTGGGAATAACCAAAAGTCACAGAGAGCAAGGTCTGGACTATATGGAGGGCGATGAACTGTCTTGATGCCCATGTCGGCAATATTTTCTCAATAGTCTGTGACAAGGATAGAGTTGTGGACTGGTGCATTGTCCTGGTGGAAATGCCACTGACCCGATTTGAAGAGTGCTGGCCTCTTCCCTAGGAATTTCTTCCTGAACTCCATTAAAACCTCAACATAGTAACCCTAACCCTTTGGCCAATCAACTCTGGTATAATGACTTCCTTACTCCTCCTACACCTCTCATCATCCCTCACAGATTCCCTGCCTTCCTTGAATCTCTTATGCCACTCAAAAACTAATGCTCAATTCATGCAAGATGGTCAAGAAGCAGTCTGAAGCATTCCATACGTTTCTGTGGCATTTTTGCAAGTTTAAAACAGAATTTTATTGCATATCGTTCTTGTAAAGTGTCCTCACGCCCTGATTGCATTTTTGAAATTCACCAGCTGTGACAATCGGGCTTTAGTAGAGTGTATTTCAATTCCTGCTGTAGTTGTTCATTTGAATCTGAAATCATAAAAATTGGTTAGTCATCCCGTAAGATATATAGCAATAACTTACTGAATTTTCAATAGTCTATGACAATTTTAAATGCCTATACAAAAAAGTCTGGAAACGTATTGAATTCCCCACGTAGCTTCATTGTTAATACTTTTTAACACAGCTCTTACCTCAACTCAGTAGTAAATCTTTTTTTGTATTTACTATAAAATCATATGAGGAAAATTTAATAATCCGACATTGGGCCCAAAAGGTTCAAATTCCATAAATGTTCTGCGCATACGTGGGTGCCTGTGTGGGATTTGCCGTTTCGTTGGCCATGATATAGAGAGGTTAACACCAAAGATTTTTGTGACGACTGAAACAGGCGCCTAACTGGCCTAGTCAGCTGGGGCTGCAAAATACACTGACTCCATCTTTGCAAAAGAGTAAGACTCCCCCAACGAGTGTCCTGTGGCTCAGTCGGTTGGAACTGCAGAATACACTGGCTGCATCTTTGCAAAGGGGTAAGACTCCCCTCAACAAGTGTCCTATATATGACATTAAACAATCTGATGGTGAGGCTTCAGTAATACTGGAGCTTTGGGGAATGCGGAGTACATCTTCATTGCCATCGCTCCCAGGTTCACTCTGCCTCTGAATGGTAGCATATGATAGGGTCCTATCTATGGGTCAAATAAAACTGAACTATGTGTTAACGCTTAAATGAATTGTTTGAAATAGACCTGTTTTGACTTTTAACTGTGTTAAATAAAAAAATTATACACATACTAAACTGAATTGTTTGAAATAGATGTGTTTTTGACATTTAAATTGTATACTTATGCTAAACTGAATTGTTTGAAATAAAACTCTTTTGATATTTAACTGTGAGTAAACAAAAAAGACATACATATACTTAACAGAACCGTTTGAAACTTTTATCAAAATGACATAATTAGGCCTTAATTGACCCGAAAAGGGTTGATACGCCGTAAAACAAAACAAGCAACAAAGCGGCGCTTAACTTCGGTCACATACATTTGTTCTGAAACCACTAAAATATCGTTTAGGTTTTTGTAGAATGGTTAGTTGTCAAGTATCAGCTGTGTATACATGAACAGGCAAAGATTTGATGAATTGTATATTTTTAAAAGTGTTGCTCGATGCGGAAATTCTTATATTCTAATTTATACATATAGTAAATTTGGTAAAAAATATGATCCCGAACAACTTTGTTCCACTTGTATTCCTACTATATATATATATATATATATATATAATTTCTAGAATCGTGAGATTTTCACTCCTGTTTTAAATGGTAATCTTAGTCAGAAATCTGAGAAGTAGTAAGTTTTCTCAGATGTCCAAAACTCTTTTAATAATAATTCTAGTTAATCTTAACAATGCATTAGTTTAAATAGTTTCGATTCTTTTTCGTATTTCCAATCCCCCACCCACTCTTTTTTCCGAACCTTTAAGGACCGTTCCAAGTTCACAAACCACAATTGGTATCAATGTCACCTTCACGTTCCATAGTTTTTTGGGGTTTTTTGTTGTTTTTTTTTTTTTTAGTTCTCTGGCAAGATCCGAGTATTTGTCCATCTTTTCGTTTTCTTTCATTTTCACTCTATGATTCAAGGAAACAACAAAACCCATAAGATTGCATGTTCATTTTTTTCTCGTGAATCACCGTTTGTATCTCAAAATCCCGCAGAATCTATGCGTCTCATTTTCTAGGACGGATTATGGTTTGTGCACGGACAACTCTGTTTTACACTATTTATCATTTGCACACAGTCAAATAGTTTCAAGTATTTCTATGTAATACCAATAATTCAGTTTTTGCACACCGTGAAATTGTTTCAAGCATCTTTATCAAACACAAGTAATTCTATTAACTATTAATCAATTGTTTGCACTCACTGAAATGGCTTAAATACTTTTATTTGCTCATAATTAAATTGTTGCTATGCAATTCTAACAATTCAATTTATCAGTCATTTATTTGCACAATTAAAATGAGTGGACAGTTCCCTTTGACCGATGGATGAAACCCTAACTGTTACGACCACTCTGGATTAGAGTGGGACGGGGAGTAATGGCAATGAAGGGGTATTCCACATTCCCCAAAGCTTCAGGACTGGAACCTCACCATCAGATACAGTTTAATATCATAATCAGGACACTCATTGTGGAGGGTCTAACTCATCTGCAGAGGAACGGTTAACGTATTCTAACCCCCCCCCGCCCACAGCCGACTGGGCAGTTGAACAGAAAAATACTGGAGCGTAGTGAAGATGAAGATGGATTTATGGAACGTCAAATTTTCAGCCGCTGAGTTGACTGTAAATAGTTATAAATAACTTTAAATTTCTCTAAAAAAAACTATGTATCGTGACCGTCATATGAAGGGGTCCACAGAAGTATATCATTTGTGAGTTCGTCCCTACTTCTCCAGCAGTGTCCTGCATGTCTGGTTCGTCTAACTTGAATAGTTTTCGTGATGGGTGGTAAGTGGCCGTACAACTACTGCTTTGTGGGGTACTGCCCTGGGGACTTGTTCAACATTGCTCGCAGCATTCATGTATAGTTGCCGTCAGGCATTTTCTCCATACCTTTAGTTAGCGTCCATGTAGTGCATCCATACAGCAGTATGGACACGACCGCTGCTTGGAAAAAACTGCGTTTCATTTTATCGGTCAGGTCTGACTTCCATATAACCGATAGCCTATCGATAGCTGTCCTTGCCTTTGCTAGTCATGTGTTGATGTCTATTTCGGTTGATGAGACACTGCTTTCTAGGGTCAGAGTGAACCTGAGAGTAATAGCAGTTGGGCCTACTCGAGATTTCTCCATACTCCAGGACTGGAGCCTCACCATCAGATGTTTTAGTGTCATATATAGAACACTAGTGGCGGGGTCTTACCTCATAGCACAGATGCTGTCGGTGTATTCTACAGCCCCACCTCCAGTTCAATGGGCTGTTTTGAGTCTATCTAGTTTAGCAAACAATTGTTTGTAAGTTCGGTTCCTACTGGGTGTTCCCAAATTTCTGGCATTTTACCACAACTAAGTTAAACTGAATAAATAACGATATTATGGACTTGTTCATATCAGTCTATGAACGAAGTTATAAATATAGTTTTATTTTAAGAAATAACTTTCTACGGTAATTTAGCTGTACTGATTTTTAAAGATGTTCCTTTAAACATATAAGAATGAAATAAAAGTGTCAATATAAGGAAACTTATTGAGACATATGTAATAATCTATATATGTATAAATACTTTCCACATAGAAATATAAATTTCAGTATAGACATTTGTATGCTTACACAAAACAATTCCTGAAGACGAGGATATTTTTATCTGCTAAATCACGTATTGTCAACTGAATGAGTATGATAAGATATCGTAAAAAAAAATGGCTTCCGTAATCTCGTCTCTTGCTGATAATCTCGTGCAGCAACGTGATGGTGAAACAAAAGTATCAGCCATCTTTGATTAAAGAAAACGTGAGGAAGAAGATAAGATATTGTTCTAATGTCGTTCATGTAGCATGGTATTTTCGGCACCCTTTCTAACAATGGAGCACGTGGTGCTTCCAAAAGCCTTAAGAATTTCAAAATTCCTACACCCATATCACAGCAGACCTTATCAATGCTGTTCTGCTTGCAGATGGCCTCAAGAATTTGTAATCTTTTCTAGCAATCAGAGTTAAGATGTTTGTAATATCTACATTAACTTAATATTTAATGAAGGGGAGTTTTGTTGTTAGGGGTTTTGATAGATTAAACATTCATCAGTTAAGTGGTATACAGGATATATATATATATATATATATATATATATATATATATATATATATAAGTGTGTGTAATAGATCATTTGTTGCTCTAGTTCCTTTGTGACATCCTTTCTGTTCTTTTGGGAATATTCCGTTACATGTAAGCGTGTAAATTATCTAGTCTGTTATCCGTAAATTTTAGGATCTTCTACATAATCGGTAAATCAATCGGCCTGCTCTTGTTGGTGATGAATCGTTTTGTGTTGGTAGGGAGGGGCTCTTTTTGAATCTGGGTACTTTGGGGGCTGTAGAATACACCGACTCTCCCAACGAGTATCCTTGATATGTTGTCCAGTCGGCTGGGATTGTAGAATACACCGACTGATTCTCTGCAGAGGAGTATGACCCTCTCCCCAAATGAGTATCCTGATATGACACTAAACAATTTGATAGTAAGGTTCCAGCACTGATGGAGCTTTGGGGAATGATCGCTCCCAGGTCAACCCTGGTCCGGAGTGATAGCACCTGATAGGGTTCTATCTATGGATCAAATAGAACTAAACTGCGTATTTATGTACTTATGGCAAACTGAATTGCTTGAAATAGAATTATTTTGACATTTAAAATTCGTACTTATGCTAAACTGAATTGTTTGAAATAAAACTACTTTGATATTTAACTGCGTGTAAACAAATGTATACTAATGCTAAACTGAATTGTTTGAATTAGAACAGTTTGACTAAACTGAATATCTTGAAATAGAAATGTTTTTGACAATTAAACTGCGTACTCATGCTGAACTGAAATGTTAAGATAGAATTATTTGTATAAAAATGGATTTGGCATTAAATAACTTGCAACAATTGATATTTATTTGTCGCTGCCTCCCACCAGACAGGACTTGACACAAGGTCAAAAGCCCGAAAGCCGATTAAAGTGGGGACTGCAACAATTGATATGCCATAAACCAAAACAAACAAAATATCCTAGATATGGCGTTCAATCTGATGGTGAGGCTCCAGTAATGCGGGAGCTTTGAGGAATGTGAAGTATTCCTTCATTGCCATGGCTGCCAATTCTACGAGGACCTGGAGTCGTGGCACTTGGTAGGTTCCAATCGATGGATGAAATAGAACTCAAACAGCGTGAAAAAATTGTACATGCTAAATTGAATTGTTAGAAATAGAAGTATTTGATCTATTAAATGTGTGTTAACAAATGACTGATATTTGAGTTGTTAGTGATAGATAGAAATACTTGAAACCATTTAACTGTAAGCGAATAAAGGAATAGTGTTAAATAGCAATACTTGCAATAACTTCACTCTGAGCAAACAAATGATTAATATTGAATAGAATTATAAGTGTTCAGTAGCAATATTTGAAACTTTTTCACCTAAATTGTAATATTGGTATAATATAGCAATGCTTGGAACCATTTGACTGAGTTGAAGAGGATAAGTTGTCTCCCTTTAGTCGAGGGTGACAAAAAGGCTCCCTTTTCAATAGCATAGGGGAGGGCGCTACTCCTTTCCTTGAATTACTCCACTTTACCCTTGATACGTACCTTACATTACTGAGTGTTAAGCAAGGAGGTATTAAGTACCATTTCTAAAATCTTTGGTATGGCACGACCCAGGATTGAACCCAGGTCTCCCAGACTATTGGCGAACACTCTACTCACTAGGCCAATGAGCCGGTTTAAATAAT
Source organism: Sepioteuthis lessoniana (assembly GCA_963585895.1). NCBI lineage: Eukaryota > Metazoa > Mollusca > Cephalopoda > Myopsida > Loliginidae > Sepioteuthis > Sepioteuthis lessoniana. The sequence continues at coordinate 58,546 of CAUZXS010000765.1, forward strand.
TCGTGTTAAATGGCAATCGTTATAACAAATGACTGTGTGCAAACAAATGATTAGTATTGAATAGAATTATAAGTTTTAGATGGCAATAATTGAAACCATTTAACTGTGTAGAAACAATAGCAATACTAGTGTCCAAACAAATTAGTTCTAACTCATTTAGAAAGGAAATTACCAACAAACTATTCATTTACAAATCTTATATATATATATATATATATATATATATATATATATATATGCTAACAAAAGAGTGATGTTAAATTTTGACTGTTATATGGCTCTACTTTGAACCATTTAACAGTGTGCAAACAAATAAGTGATGTTAAATTTTGACTGTTATATGGCTCTACTTTGAACCATTTAACAGTGTGCAAACAAATAAGTGATGTTAAATTTTGACTGTTATATGGCTCTACTTTGAACCATTTAACAGTGTGCAAATAAATGAGTAATAATAAATAGAATGATTCGTTTGAGAAATCCTTGAAACCATTTAACTGTTGGCAAAAAAATTAGCTCAGACTTATTTAAATATATTGTTATAGATTGACCCTCGACCGAGCCGTCAATCAAGAGATGCACCAGTGTAGATAAGCGGAAGAACAGCAGAAGCAGATGGACGTCAGACAATAATATAACCAGGTGCCTTAGACGGTTTGAGTCAGTTGGAGACAAGATGCCCGCGTGAGAACCAGCGGCAGACAGAGGGCTTTAGGCTCTCTGTGACTCACGGTTGAGCAACCCCAGCCAAGATGAGGAAGAGTTGCTGCTATGGTCAGAAGAACTTGGGTTCAAAAGTAGCAGTCTGTCCCTGTCTCCAGCTCATCTCTCACACACAACAGAAACATCACCCTATTTAGAATAAAGTGTGAGAGGTATATTTTTATAAAGAAGTGTGTTCTTTCGTTCATTGAAGTTCGTCATTATTGTTGATTATGTTTCTGCTTATATTTGTTTATGTATTATGAGTATACAATAATATTATCTACAAAATGTGTTTACAAATCATATATTTATGCTTCCTCTACCAATTTGTAGGTTGAGTGTTCTTTCGCTATTTTGGAATGTTTAATTTTGCTTATATTGTTTCGTCCTGTTCCTCCGGTATCTTTTGAAACTCCTTTCCTTCGCTAATTATTATAATTCCTGGCGAGTTTTTCATACTACTGTTAGCTGACGGTCTTTAACTAGAGTCTTAGTGACAGCAAGTCTCCCGTAATCTCCTCAATATTCTGGCCGATCTTAACAATGTAGTAGTTTCGATGCTCTCCGCTTATCCTCTGATGTATGACTCTCCAAGTGCTTGTCTCTTTTTTTTTTTTTTTTGTTCTTTTATTTTTATTTATTTTTTTTTTTTCACAGTTATCTGTCGGGACGGCAAAGTTAACACTTCGACAGTTTCTTGTTTTTTGTATATATCAATTGGTAGTATAGTAAATCATTATTAATGCACTTTTGATAATTTTTCTCACCAGCGTTAGCCAATGGTTTCCCACTGGAGTTTGAGTGACAGCAAGTCTCCTTAAGTCTTCAGGACTCTTCTCAGTATTCTAGCCGATCTTAACAATACCGTAGTTTGGATGGTCACCACTTATTTCCAAATACTCCTGTCCCATTATCAATCCTTTGATGACTGTACAAAGTGCACTAATTATAATTGTATTAATGATTGCGTTCAAGACTTTATCGGGAATATCAACTGGGAATTGTTTGCTCTTGGAAGAAAAGTCTAAAGTTGCGAAAACCCGAACATTTGGATGACCCCCACCCCGCAGGAAATACATCATAGACGAGGTATTCCAGTAAACAGAAAACATAATTGCGTAATTAACTAACAGATAATCATTATTATAACCGGGCCATTGGTCTAACGAGTAAAGTGTTCGCCAATGGTCTGGGAAACCGGGGTTCAATCCTAGGTCGACTCATACCAAAGACTCAAAAAATGGTACTTGATGCCGCCTTGCTTAGCACTCAGCACTATAAGGTGAGGATCAAGAGTAAAGTGGAGCAATCCTGGAAATCGAGTAGCACCCTCCCCGACACCTCAGTGTAGTAGCAATTGAAAAGAAAGCCTTCGGGTCGTCCTCGACTAAGATCGCCGACTTTACTTTACTAATAGTCTTTGTAATTTTTTTACACAAATTGGACATGGTGAATTTCACTTTGGTCTGGGGTGACAGCCAGTCTCTTTTGTTGTTTTACTTTTTTGAGAGTTGTCACACCAACGTTAGCCGATGCTTTTCCACTGGAGTCCGAGAGAAATCAAGTCTCCAGGACTTTACTTAGTATTCTGCCCGATTTACCAATGGTGTACTTTGGATGGTCTCCACTCGTCCTCTTATTTCCAAGTTCTCCAGTCTCTGTACCAATCCTTTGGTAACTGTACCGAGTGCGCCAGTTACAATTGGTATCACCGTCACTTTCATGTTCCGTAGTTTTTTTCTGTTCTCCTGCAAGGTCTCTGAACTAATCTCTCTTTTAGCTTTCCTTCAGTCAGTTTTACCCTGCAGTCAGCCGGTTCGGAAAAGTTCACTATTTGGCAGGTTCTCCTTTGTTTGTTGTCTATCACAAGGCCTGATCGTCTGGCAGAGATTAGATGACCCATTTGTATCTTAAATTACTATTATTATTATTATTATCATTCCCCCGAACTCTTTTTTTTTTTCTTAATCATCTTGATTTTCTACTCTTCCATCTTATTCAAAATCATCGTCCTCTAATATTCCTCTTTTTCGTTTTACCCCATTTAGAATATTGAACGTAAACCTGTGCATTGATATGGAAATGGGAGTGTAATGTTGGGATAGAAGAGAATATAAAGAGTGACAAAAATATTAAAAGGAATAAGATATTACAGTTTCAGAGCGAGATGAGAGAAATTAAGATTAAATTGGCCTAGTGAGTAGAGTGTTCGCCAATGACCCGGGAGACCGGAATTCAGTCCCAAGTCCAGTCATACCAAAGACTCCAAAAATGGTACTTGATTCCTTCTTGCTTAACACTCAACATTATAAGATACGTATTAAGAGTGAGTGGAGCAATCCAGGGAAAGGAGAAATTCTCTTCAATACACCTCGGTGTAGAAGTTCATGAAAAAGGAGCCTCTGAGTCGCCCCCTTTAATTTTTACTTTACTAGAAAAAAAGAATGACAGGGGATCTAATTGAAAATTTTCAAATGATTAATGGGTTGTCTAATTATGGTAGAAAATTTTTCAATATTTCCACTCGAACCTAAAATTAACTGCCAAGACTGATTGAAAAAAATTTAAGAATACCTAGAAACTTTTTATTTATTTATTCATCTTTATTTATTCATCTTTATTTTTGTTTATTTATTTATTTTCTTGTAGAATGATATATTTTTGGAACAAATTTCCCGGTTAAATAATTGCCCAGTCGGCTGGGGCTGTAGAATACACTGACTGCACTTCTGCAGAGGGGTAAGACCCCACCCCCAATGAGTGTCCTGGATATAACACTACACTCTCATGGTGAGGTTCCAGTAATGCTGGAGCCTTGGGGAATGCAGAGTATTCCTTCATTGCCATCGCTCCTAGGTCCACTCTGGCCTCGAATGGTAGCACCTGATAGGGCCCTATCTATGGGTGAAATAGAACTAACGGCATACTTATGCTAAACTGTACTGTTTGACTAGAATTGAATAGCGTGAAATAGAAATATTTTTCACAATTAAACCGTACTTATTTTAAACTGCGTGCTTATGCTAAACTGAATTATTTGAAATGGAACTGTTTTTTGACATTGAAACTGTATTTACACTAAACTGAATTGTTTAACATAGAACTGTTTTGACTTGTAACTGTGTGTAAAAAAATCTGTTCTTATACTAAACTGAATTAGTTGAATTAGAATTGTTTGAATAAACTGAATAGCTTGAAATAGATATGTTTTTGACAATTAAACTGTGTACTTATGCTAAACTGAATTGTTTTAAACAGAACTGATTATTTACATAAAAAAAGGATTTGACATTAAATAACCTACAAGGGTTGATGTGCCATAAAACCCAACCGAACCAAATCATATATATCTAATATATATGTATAAAGAGGATTTGGCATTAAATAACCTACAAAGGTTGATGTGCCATAAAACCCAACCAACCAGTTAAATAAGAAAAACAGCAATAGTAGAGAAAATTTTTTAAATAAATTGGATGATTTCAGAAAAAATGGTAAGAATTTACAAATTTGGGGGGGGGACATTTTTGGAAACCATTGGATGAATTACTAAATAGAAAATTATCTGTACATAAATATTGTATTGACAATACATATGTTCAGTGTAAAGATTCTTTTTTTTTTAACATTGATGTGAGAAGATAAAAAGCGTAGATGCCCAAGGAGACATAACAAACAAGTAATAATAAACAATTTCTTAGTAACTTGCTATTAGAATTGCATAGCATTTGTCTTTCTGTCCGCTTTTCTTCTGACCCAGAAAAATAAATCAATTGCGCTATTTATCCTCCGATTCCGTTTGTTAGGGAAAATTCAGAATCTCGCAAACTGCATCTTTGTTCGCTATCAGCAGATAAAGCATGAAATTTCAAAGAGAGCGCCAAACAATCTCTCTTCTCAACCATCATCGACCAAACATGGCAGCTGGTTTTATGCGGTGACTATTTTTATTTCCTCACATAATCTCATGACGATATGACATTATGCAAATCATGTTATCTTTACGTAGACGAGAAGGAGATTTTACTATTTGCCCTCCGAAATGGCAGTATTTTTATGAATATCATATCGAGGAGATTAACACACACAGACACAGACGTAATATATATATATATATATATATATATATATATATATATATGCGCTCCCCCATGGGGGTTGAGCACTCTGGCGAAGGAATTGTCGGCCGCCCCTAGCGTAATGCAAAGCTCTTCGTAAGAATTGAGCACTCTGGTAGCCGATAAGGTATAAAAAATGTAAACAAAGGCTGCTGCTAAAATAAATACCTTAAAAATTCCCTTAGCCAACGTAGTCCGCTTGGTGGCCGACAGGTCCGAAGCTTAGTCTAACGTAAAGTTGGTCGGGTTTCGATCCCAGCTTCGAGCGTCCTGCGTGTCTAGCCACACTGAAGAGTTCTGATAGAACGAAACAGTCTGTCTGTGGATGACTATATATATATATATATATATATATATATATATATATATATATATATAAAGCACTATATTGTCAATTATAAAAAATTTAAAGTAGGGTGAAATTTTACGACTCCATGTTTCACAGCAATAATCGTCAGGTAAGCTAGTAATACACACGTCTGACTATAAGTTCACCTGATGATCGTAGCTGCGAAACTTGAAGTCATGAGTTTTTATCCTGACTTAATTTTTTATAATTGATACTATGTTGTAATATTAGTTTACACGTTATTTTTATCTTGAGGACTAAAATGATTTTATAACGTGGAGGCACTTTACCTTTAGATTTTAACCATAATAAATATATATATATATATATATATATATATATATATGCACAAATATATATATATTTGATTGAACATAATAGACATTTTTGTCTTCATATTTTTTTGCTAATCCTTTCGAATTGCCGTAGTGATCTTACGATATTCGGCAGGAATTGGTTGATAAACCTTTCATAATTAGTAATTTTCCAAGTACTTTCTGTCCGACTTTGGGCCATCACTTTTGTAATATATCCTCCCCTGATGATGGCCCAAAGTTGGGCAGAAAGTACTTGGAAAATAACTAATTATGGGAGATTTATCAACCCATTCATGCCGAATATTATCAGATCAATACGGCAATTCGAAAGGATTAACAAAAAATATGTAAACAAAAAATGTCTATTATGTTCTATCAAATATGTATCAATGAAGAAATTCTGCCAGTATATATATATATATATATATATATATAATCAAGTGTAACAGAAGCCTAATTTCAAATGTCACTGTTTCGTTTGTTTTATATTTATATATATATTAGACACACACACGCAAGCTTCACACTAAACACACACAGTACATAAACACACATATACCCACTGTCAACACGTTTATATATACACACACACACATAAAACATGCACATATATACACAGTAATTACACACACATACGGTAAATACACACCTAAATAATGTCCTCGAGGTGTAATCGTTAAAGCGATGCACTGCGGAATCGTAGTACGCGAGTTCGTACTCCAGTCGCGCTATTACGTTCACTTTCGGGCAAATAATCTTGGGAAAGGTATGAACCCCCTTATTCTCCCTCCAGCTATGGGTAAATAGTAGGACGGACTAGGTTCTTCAGCCTTGGTGAGGCAACTAGTCTAGGAGAAGGAAAACTCTGAATTCAAACCTGTTAAACTCCGCTTAAAAATTGACCTTGTGTCATATCCTGCCCGAGCGGAGGGGTTGGTAAATAGTACCTAAATAATAATAGATATTTTTGACTGTTCCATCTGTTTAACGAACTTGTAACAGGCCCCATAATGAAACCCCAATCTCCTTGTTCTTTTTGTACCGGCCCAACTTCTTTGTCTCACCTGTACGCGCCGCAGGTCGGGGATGAAGTATAGAGCCAAAAAGAAAAAAAAGAACGACAGAGGCAACAATGATATAGATTACTTCTCCCTCCACCCCGTTATCGTCTCATACTTTTCTTTTTTTATTTCTCATCTTTGAATCAAATGTGCCACACCTGCTCAATAAGCATGACGCACTCTAGAATGGTTCCTGTGTAAAGTGTTCTGCCAAATCGGGCCCCCAAGGTTTGTTTATTTTTCTAAAGCAAAATAAAATAAAAAAAAAATTCCCGATGAAATTAGCCAACAGCATACCTTCTATTGCTTAACGGAATCTCGTTTTCTTCTGTCGCTGCAAAAAAAAAACCAATGATCATGCCGGGATATCTTCTAATCCATTCTCCCATTCAAAAGATCCCAACTTTTCTAAGAGGCATACTTTAGAAGCAACCAAAATATTTTGACGCATTTTGATATTGGAAAAAAAGATTTTGGTTGGTTTCTTTGTTTAATGGCATATCAACCTTTGTAGGTTATTTAATGCCAAAGCTATTCTCCTAGAAGAACAGTTGTGGTACTATTTAACCCATAGCAAGGAGGATAAGGGGGTTCATACCTTTCCCAAGGGTATTTGCCCGAAAGTGAACGTAATAGCGCGACTGGAGTACGAACTCGCTTACTACGATTCCGCAGTCCATCGCTTTAACCATTACACCACGAGGACACCACCCAAAAAAATAATTTTAAAGACTCTATTTAAGATATCGATATTCACGATATGCTGAATCCTTTATTGATTTGTTTTCCATTGTTGATCATAAAACATTTTCCATTGTTTTCCATTGTTGATCATAAAACATTTTCCATTGTTTTCCATTGTTGATCATAAAACATTTTCCATTGTTGATCATAAAACATTTTCCATTGTTTTCCATTGTTGATCATAAAACATTTTCCATTGTTTTCCATTGTTGATCATAAAAAGTTTTCCATTGTTGATTATAAAACATTTTCCATTGTTTTCCATTGTTGATCATAAAACATTTTCCATTGTTTTCCATTGTTAATCATAAAACATTTTCCATTGTTTTCCATTGTTGATCATAAAACGTTTTCCATTGTTTTCCATTGTTGATCATAAAACGTTTTCAAGTTTCTGCTATTTAAATATACATTTAGAGGCGTTCGTGGTTATGGAAACTGTGACTCTAGTTCAAACCCTGAATAAGGCTGTTTGCATTTCAGGCAGTTCTAATACCCTTGAGGTGGGTATTCATCCATCAATTTTCCCTCAAGGTAAATAGTAAGGGCAAACTGACTCTTTAACCTTGGTCAAGGAAAAGGATTACCCTGAACTGTTAAACTCCGCTTAAAAATTGACCTTGTGTCACATCATGCTCGTGGAGGGGGTAATATATATATATATATATATATATATATATATATATATATATATATATTAACTACAATAACGAAAAAATAAACAACCCCTGATGATGATCTATTAAAAGTCCGAAAATGCTGGGGATAATTTTGGTATATTCATCCACCAATTCCAACCTGAAACTAAGGAACCAGGAAACTTGAAAGGATCTTCATTATATTGACAAAATGTATCTTAATTAATTAAAATTAATTAAAATTAATCAAACATACTACAATGAAAGACTGATGCCCAACTACACATATTTTAATATATATATATATATATATATATATAGAAGAAAGGAGTACTCGAGAAAAACCTCTCGAAACACTGTTAAAATCAGCTTAGCAGAATCCAGGAGACCCGATAAGACTTGCTTTCATTCTGACTTCAGGGAAAGACCACCAGTCAAAATGTTATGCCATAAACAATTTAATTCCATTAAGAATGCCCTTGGTATGACACTAAACTGTACCTGATGGTAAGTCTCCGGAGCTTTGGGAAATATGAAGCACGCCTTCATTGCCATTACTCCTAGGTCAACTATTACCCAGTTTGGTAGTATTTGTTAGGCTCCTATTTATGGGTCAAATAGAACTGTTTAATCATTTTCAAAAGAAAATAATTATTGTCATTATTTGAACCATACAGATGTGTACAGATTATTTGTATTCTAAAGAAATAGTACGAGGTGAGATTGAAAAGTCGGGTATGGCAGACCATATATGGAAGGAAAGGGGAAATCATCTGTCTTTATGGGATAAAATTGAAATAATTGATAGGGCTGAACATTTGAGGATTAGACGCCTTGAGGAATCAGCACATATGTTGGGCTACAGTGACTTGTTGAGTAGACCAAGTATAGAGTTGATTACTAGATGGGAACCGATAATTAAGAAGGCTAAATGAGAAAAAAAAATCTTAATACGAGCACAGGTAAAAAATCAAATTTCGACCGAAACGTTGTAGAAATAACAATAAACATGAAGACTTTAGTTCGAAAATCATTAATGATAAAAATCATCAAGCTTCATCTCAGAAATTTAGACAAAAAACACCCTAAGAAGGCCGGAGGGCATATCGGCCGGAACGTTGTGGAAATAATAATAAAGATTATGACAATAGTCCGAAAACCCTTAATGATAAATATCAACACGCTTCATCTCAGAAATTTAGACAAAAAACACCTGAAGAAGGCCGGAGAATATATCGTCCGGAACGTTGTGGAAATAACAATAAAGATGATGACAATAGTCCGAAAACCCTGAATGATAAAAATCAACAAGCTTCATCTCAGAAATTTTGACAATTAATTGATAGGAATATTTGATAAATAAAATTACTTAAGTTAAAAATACTTGAAACCATTTAAATCTGAGCAAACAAAGGAGCTTGAAACACTCGTCTGAAAATTGTTAGCGACGAATTATTCGCTTCTAAATCATATAAACAGGATTTAATATTAAATAATCCACATAAAACACATAGCAAATATAGGTTATGTGGTGATAGAGACGAAACGATCAATCACATAATAAGCGAATGCAGCAAATTGACACAGAAGGAGTACAAAGCTAGACACGACTGGGTCGGCAAGGTGATTCACTGGGAGATGTGCAAGAAATTGAAATTTGACCTTACGATGAAATGGTATATGCACAACCCAGCAGCTGTGCTGGAGAATGGCACACATAAACTCCTATGGGGCTTTCACATACAAACGGATCACCTAATCTAGGCCAGAAGACCAGACCTTATGATTATTAACAAAAAAAAAAAAAATAGAACTTGCAAAATTGTGAACATTGCTGCCCCGGCTGACCACAGAATGTGAAAAGAAGGATAAGTACCGCAACCTTGCTAAGGAATTGAAAAAACTATCAAACATGCAGGTGACAATTATACCAATCGTGATTGGTGCTTTTCGTACAGTCACCAAGGATTATTATAGGGACTGGGGGAATTGGAGAAGGGAGGACGAGTGGAGACCATCCAAACTACAACATTATTGAGAACGGCTAGAATACTGAGAAGAGTCCTGGAGACTTGCTGTCACTGAATCTCCTGTGAAAGACCATCAGCTAACGCCGATGGGAATAACTCGCAAGGAATAAATAATAATTATAATTGAAATTAATAAAATTTTGGTATTAGGTAACCCATAAAAAGTTAATATGGGTTAAACAAATAAACTTATAGTTACGATTACGATTAAACACTAAGAAATAAATGGAATTTTGGCATTAAATAATCCATAAGGAGTTGATATGGCGTTAAATAAACAAACCAAGGTAAAGGAATGAATAGTTATGATTACAAGCATTTATTTAGAAATGTATCAAATTTTGGCATTAGATAACTCATAAGGAGTTGATATGCCTTTAAATAAACTAATCTAACCGTTAAGCATGTAAAGCAACCCACTGCTTAGAATTTGCAAGAAAGTTTTCTCACTCCAATGTGTGTCTGATAACGAGGCTCTTCGATTCGTTTTTCGAAGTGAAACCTTTAAATGAAGTCTGTTGTTCCTACCACTAGACTATACGTGAAAATATTAATCAATAAATCTAATAAAAGTCATAAGTGCCGAAAGTTCGTTTTGCTTTTAATAAGCATGCATTCTTTTTTAAATATTGATCATAAATATAGATATCTAATAACTGACTGAAAATGAACTTTGTTGGCACTAATTCAAACTAAACTTAAATTATCAGTATAAGATAAAAATAGATTGGAAATAGAAGTAAATATCATCATCATCATCATCATCTCGCGCTGGTAGCACGGATATCCCTGACCCTATCTCGCCACTCCTCCCTATCGTTCATCTCCCTAGGTAGGTCTTCAGGACAGCATCCCGTATCCTCACATAGTTGCTGAATGTATGTTCATGCTGGTCGTCCTGCTTTTGCACGGCCATGTGTGGGGGTCCATAACAGTACATCTCTTATGAGTTCGTCCCTGCTTCTCCAGCAGTGTCCTGCATGTCTGGTTCGTCTAACTTGAATAGTTTTCGTGATAGGGGGCAGGTGGCCGTACAGTTGGTGTCTTGTGGGGTGTTGCCGCCAGGACTTGTTTAAGATTGCACGTAGCATTCTTGTGTAATTGCCGTCTAGCTTCTTCTCCAGCCGTTTTGTTAGCGTCCATGTAGTGCAGCCATATAGCAGTATCGATGTGACCGCTGCCTGGAAGAAACTGCGTTTCATTTTATCGGTTAGGTCTGATTTCCATATAATCGATAGCCTATTGATAGCTATCCATGCTTTCGTTAACCTGGTTTCGATGTCCTTTTCGGTTGATTCGACGCTGCTTCCTAGGTATGTGAATTTGTCTACTAGTTTAAGAGGGGTTCCTTCTAGAGTGGAGATGTCCCCCATTTGGTTATAGCACATATATTCCGTTTTGTGTGCATTAACATAGAGGCCTATGCTTGTTGCTGCTCGTTCCAAACTTTGCAGTAGTGTTTCGGCTAGGTCAGGTGTATTTGCCAGTATCGCTATGTCATCGGCGTAGTCAGCGTCGGTAATTGTTGTTGCGGGGTATCTTCTGCTTCTTTTCTTCGTCAGTTCGAAGCCATTTTCTCTGTTCAAAGAATAAAAACAAGCGCAGTTGTATGAAAGGAGAAATTTATTATCTGTTATTTGAAACCATATCATTACTTAAAATACTTGAGACCATATAACTGATTGAAATTCTTGAGACTGTATAATGGTTTGAAATACTTCAGATCATATAATTGCTTAAAATTCTTGAGTCGGTATAATTGCTTAAAATTCTTGAGACCATATAATTACTAGAAATATCTGAGACCATATAACTGATTGAAATTCATGAGATAGTATAATTGCTTAAAATTCTTGAGACTGTATAATTTCTTGAAATACTTTAGACTATATAATTACTAGAAATATATTAAACCATATAACTAATTGAAATTCTTGAGACTGTATAATGGCTTGAAATACGTGAGACCATATAATTGCCTAAAATTCTTGAGACCATATAATTACTAAAAAATATTTGAGACCATATAACTGATTGAAATTTTTGAGACTGTATAATGGCTTGAAATACTTTAGACCGTATAATTGCTTAAAAATCTTAAGACCATACAATTGCTTGAAATACTTAAGATACTTTTAATTACTTAAAATTCTAGAGACCGTATAATTGCTTAAAATTCTAGGGACTATATAATTGTTTGAAATTCTTGAGACCGTATAATTGCTTAAAATTCTAGAAACCATATAATTGTTTGAAATTCTTGCGACTGTATAATTGCTTAAAATTCTTGAGACCATATAATTGTTTGAAATACTTAAGACCGTATAATTGCTTAAAATTTTTGAAACCATATAATTACAAGAAATATTTGAGACCGTATAACTGATTGAAATTCTTGAGACTGTATTATGGCTTGAAATACTTGAGACCGTATAATTACTAGAATCATTTGAGACTATATTATTGCTGGAAATTTTTGAGACCATATAAATGTGTGAGATTTATTAGTATTAGATCAGAATACTTGAAACTATATAAGTGTGTGCAAACAATTGCTTTCTTTTTAAATAGGAATAATTACTTGAAAGCGTATATCTGTTTGAATTATTTGTATTAGATAGAAATACTTGAAACTGGATGCAAATTATTAATTTCACTAATTAATTGAAGCTATAATTATTTACAAAGGATTATTATTAGTTCCTTAAAACAATATAGTAAAGTTGGCGACCGTAGTCGAGGTTGTTCCGAAGGCTCCCTTTTCAATAGCTACTACACTAAGGTGTAGGTTAGGGCGCTACTCCTTTCCCTAGATTGCTCCACTTTACCCTTGATCCCTACTTTATAATTCTGAGTGTTAAGCAAGGTAGCATCAAGTACCATGTTAGGAGTCTTTGATATGACTCGACCCTGGGATTGAACTAATTGGATGAAAATACTTAAAGCGAAATGATTGTGTACAAACTATTGGCATTAGATTTGTGAAACGTTAAAAATGCAAATATTTAGGATTATGATCACACATTTAGAAAATAATCGAATTTCAGCATAAAATAACTGATTGAGTTGTTAATGGTCGACTGAATTAACCAAACCAAACTGGAAGAATATGTACCAGAGTCACAAGTACCTGGGTGATTCCAAATCATTTTTATTCTCAGTGAGAAAAGGATTACTACTTTTGTGAAAAGAGTATTTGTAAATGGTAAAATTAAAAAGCTCCCATTGGAACTCGAAATCACTTCACTGATTCTGTTTTTCCGTGGTGATAACTGTGACGCTACCCAGCCGTCCCCCTCTCTCTCTCTCTCTCTCTCTCTCTCTCTCAACACGTTATCTGTTTTAACTATCGGCCTTGCAGTCGGTCTGGGTGGTTTATATTACCTTTTTAACGTAGCCTCTTATCGACAGCTGGATCTGTAGTTTATATATATATATATATATATATATATATATATATATATATATATATATAATTAGATCTGTTCAAAATGTGTTGAATAATAAAATAAATTTTGACGAGATCTAGCTTCAAATTTAATCTATTTCTCCATCGCTGTCTCAGATTTTATTGCTCTCTCTCTCTCTCTCTCTCTATATATATATATATATATATATATATGTGTGTGTGTGTGTGTGTGTATGTGTGTACACGTATGTATATGCATTTATACGTGCGTGTGTACGTTTTTATGCATGTATGTGTAAATATATTTATATGAATGTTCCTTTATATGTACGTGTGTGTGTGTATATATATATATATATATATATAAACATGCTTGTGAATATATATATATATATATATATAAGTATATACAGGTATATATGCATTCAAATATGTATATACATATTTATATATATATTTATCACACCCACATATATATATATATATATATAAGAGGTTTATAGTTCTTACTAGCTCACTTTGTGTGTTAATGGTGAACCAAATGTTGCAGTATTGTTAAATATTTCCTAGTATCAATAAAGCAG
>CAUZXS010000765.1:77500-97500 GCA_963585895.1 Sepioteuthis lessoniana
GGCTTCTAGATTTTCTGTTCTTTTTGTCGTTGATTTATTTTTTTGTTTTGCTTTTTTAATTTCTCTCTTTTTATTTTTAAAAACCCATTTTAGTTTTAATAGGTCTCTCTCAGAAAAGTAAAATTGTAATAGTTTTACAAATATTAATAAAAGGGAGTACAATATACACCTTGGAGTCTAAAGGCGCCAATCTAACCGAACGTGGACGCTATGGAGCGTCTCTTCATTTGTTTGTTTGTTTTCAGTGAGTCATATACAATTTTTACCACCAAACATTTGCTTCATGAATCATAGTTTTCACTGCAACAAACAATTCTCTATAGACGTCAGATTTTTTTATTGCATCCCAATCTTTTCCTTCTCTGACTTATAATATCATTCATTAATTACACCAAATATTGACTTTTATGAGATGAGTCCTTATCCAGAGACATAATTAACAGAGATTAAATACCATTTTCCCTTATTGCGTTATAATTGAGATCAGCTTCGTTATCGTCATTATCACCATTACCATCATCGTTACAACTATCACAACTAGTTGAAAACCCGCTTCACGCAGGGAATTTTAAGCGAGTGTGTCTTTCTGGGTATCTAGCTATATAGAAAAAGCGAGATAGGAACTACACAAGAAGACCATGTGCTATTTTGAACAAATACTTGAAACAGCACCCCTAAAAACAGCCGCTATACGGCCACATACCTCCTATCTCACAAACCATCCATGTAAGATAAATAAAATTTGTTGGGAACAGTGGGATCCGACTCATGGATACACCTGCATTGGCCAAGCAGCAGAGACATTCATCAGCACTGTGCAGACACCCGATGCAGTGTAGAAGACCTGCTAAGAGCATTGGCTGATAGGGACCGGAGGGTGAGAGAATTCGTACTATGAGCACCAATTGATTATATATATATATATATATATATATATATATATATATATATATATATATATAAAGTAATACCCCACAAACTAGATCACCCTTCCCATTACACCCGACACAACAATACATAATGGGATATCCACAGCTTGGTCTTATAATCGTAGATAGCCCAGTCGGCTGGAGCTTCAGAATACTCTGACTGCATCTCTGCAGAGGAATACCCCCCACCAATGAGTGTCCTGGATATGACACTAAACAATCTGATGGTGAGGCTCCAGTAATACCGGAGCTTTGGGGAATGCAGAGTATCCCTTTATTGCCCTCGCTCCCAGGAGTGGTAGCTCCTATCTATGGGTCAAATAGAAATAAACAGTGTACTTATGCTAAACCGAAATGTTTGAAATAGAACTGTTTATATGTATAAAGACAGGTTTGTCATTAAATGACCTTCAATAGTTGATTAGCCAAATCAAACCAAACCAAACCAAACCAGTCTTTAAAAAAACGTTTCAACAGCAAACCTATGGTACGCTCTGGTTCGAGCCCTGATCGTAACTGAAAGACAAATAAGACATTAGCTAAATGGAGTTACTATTGCCACTTGCCTAAGTTCACTAGCAAAACACAGGAGACAATTCAAAACGTTTATGGTATCTGTGCCACACCTTGTACCAAAACAATCTCTCTCTTTCTCTCTGCGTTAGGAGTCTCTAGGAGAAGCAGATAGCTCTGTTCTTTCCTCTATTCACTTTGACAAGTAAAATTATTACTCAGATTACCCATTTAGTTGTATTTTAGCTTGTCTCTTTTATCAAAATAGCTAGAATCTTATCCTTTCCAGTACATCTTACTTAAAGACACAATACACAGACGAAGCATTTATTTTTCCCCGGCATAAACGGTAGAGACTTAGCTACGTAGAAGGGCAAACATTTGGTAAATCATAAGACAATTAATGAACGGTAAGTGATCATTTAATAACTGAAGCTAATGTAAGCAATCTGAGACCCATGTATCTGGCTAAGGCAAGCTAAATAAATAAAATAGTCGAAGTTAAGTAGCATTAATCCCGTTCAGTACTAAGATGAGTGACAATTTAGTAACTGTGAACAAATCAACCCAGAGTAAATAATGATAGCAATTTTCTGAACTGTGACTATTTTAACGGCACTATGCCTTTCCAGAACAATCAGGGAAGATCGATACCACCCAATGATTGGATAATTTTTCAACACCTATTTTCTATCAGTTTCCTGGGTTGCTTAGCAACCTTCTGCATTTGACGTCAGTTTTGTTACTTCTGAAATTCAAACGCCTACAGTATACGCTTTTCAGCTCCTGCCCACAAAATGATTGGACATTACTCTTGTAAAGGGAGATAAATCTTGAGCGATTTTGAAAAAGTCAGATCTAGTGTTAACCAGTCACCTCGTACAATGTACAAAGAAGTAAGTGATGGATATATATAAAAAAAAAATTTAAAAAAAGGTTGTAAAATGGTGATAATCATCTTAGAATAAAAAAAATCTTCATAATTCTTAGAAAGTTGAAATTAGCTTTATGAAAACTGTTGAATTATAGAAGAGGTCAATATGCGGCAAGGTAAGAAAATCGAGATTAGAGAACTAACGTCTAAAATATTAAAAAGGGGCAACATTATTTTTCTTTCTCGTCAAATATGACACAGTATGTAAGTGCTTGTGTATATACATATAAGGATATATAAGGACAAGAGTCATATATATATATATATATATATATATATATATATATATATATATATATATTGTGTGTTTGTGTGCATGCATGTAAGGATATATACGTAGAGAAAGCATATATATATGTGTGTGTGTGTGTGTGTGTGTGTGTGTGTGTGTGTCTGCCACTAACCCAACAAGTGAGATAGTGACAACCATATGCTGTTGTAATATATATGTATATATATATAGGGGAGACGTATAAATATATATAGATGTGTGTGTGAGAGTGTGTATGTGTGTGTGTGTGTGTGTGTGTGTGTGTGTGTGTGTGTGTGCATATTAGGATATACGTATGTATGCGTGTATACAGGGAGATATGTGTGTGCGTAAATAAGAATGTTTGCTTTGGTTTGGTTTTATGGCATATCAACCATTGTAGTTTATTTAATGCCAAATCTTCTTTATAGAAATATATTAAATATATATTGTTTGGTTTGGTTTTATGGCATATCAACCATTAGAGGTTATTAAATGCCAAATTCTCTTTATACATATATATTAAATATATATTTTCGGTTTGATTTTATGGCATATCCATATTTACCAACCCCTCCGCTCGATCAGGATATGACACAAGGTCAAATTTTTAAGCGGAGTTTAACAGGTTTGAATTCAGTCTTCCTTCTCCTAGACTAGTTGCCTCACCAAGGCTGAAGAATTAGTCTGTCCTACTATTTACCCATCGCTGGAGGGAGAATAATTGGATTCTTACCTTTCCCAAGGGTATTACTGCTATGTAAAATGCAATTAGCCTGGTCCAGGATTTTAACTCGTGTCGCCATGTCCATTTCCTACGACAATAACCATTACACTACGGGCATATCAACCATTGGTGGTTATTTAATGCTGAATCCTCTTTATACATATATATATATATATTAAATACAGATGATTTGGCTTAGTTTGGTTTTATGGCATATCAACTATTGTAGGTTATTTAATGCCAAATCCTCTTTATATGAATATATTAAATAATTTGTAAAAACATTTTGATGATAGTATTTGAAGACATGCTTGAGCTCGTTTTTTTGGCACACGGTTAAATGGTTTCAAGTATTTTTATCTAATATGAATGATTCTATTAATAGTAAGTTATTTGTTTGTACGAACTTAAATGGTTTCATGTATTGCTTTGTAACAGCAACAATTTAACATAAATCATTTGCTTGCAAACATTTCAATGGATATACATTTGCATATGATTTTTAAGTGAGCATTTAGTCGGTAATTTGATTTTTACATGGGAACAAATTTGTTTAGATTCTATTGTTCGGTTTGATTTGGTTTGGTTTGGTTATCTAACATATCCACCATTGTTGGTTATTTGATGTCAAATCCTGTTTTTACATACATGATTTGTAAGTACATTTTGTTGGTAAATGCAATTCAATTTAGCATGAGTCAACAAGTTAAATGGTTCCGAGTATCACTAACAATTCAATTAAACATCGGCCGTTTGTTTACACACAGTTAAACGTAAAAACAGTTCTATTTCTATCAATTCAGCCTAGCATAAGGGATTTGTTTGCACCCAGTGTAAATGTGAAACAGTTCTATATGACCCATTGATAGGACCCTATCAGGTGCTACAAACCCGGGCCAGAGTGGACCCGGGAGTAATGGCAATGAAGTGGTGCTCTGCATTCCCTAAAGCTCCAGTAATCAGTGAATTCTATAGCCCTAGCGGACTGTTGTGATATTATTTCATATATAGCCGGGCGGATTAGTGTTTTTACTTTTCTCAAGGGTATTAGTCTGAAAAGGAACGCAGTATTGTGACTGGAATTCGAACTTGCACACAACGAGACCGCAATCTCATACTTCAGCCACTACACCACATATATATAAGTGTTCATTAAGTAGTTATATATATATACGCAAATACTTATATATGTATGTATTTATATGTATATGAAGTGTGTGTTTATATATATATATATATATATATATATAAAATAATGTATATACACACATACAAACACACACACACACATATATATATATATATATATATATATATATATAAGTAAATCACCAGGGTTGTAAGATGGAGATGGTATGTATGTTGCACAGAAATTTTTTTTTTTCATTATACTTCTCGATAAAACCCTTTTACGCAGTATATTTTTGTTCATAGAAAATGAATCACTTTTATAATAAAGTGCCGATGTCCAGTCTGCTGTATTAAGGAGTAAGTATTCATCCACGATTCTTTCGGATAAGCAGTCTCGATACTTTTAGATTAGCAAGTTTTAGTGATTGTGAAAGTCCAGCACTCCTTCATACTTGCGAGACCTTTTTTTTTTTTTCCTTTTTTCTTAAACTTTGTCGAGAAGAGTTTTGAAGATGTTTCGATTACTCTAAAACTCACTAGAATAAGTTGATTCAATTCCCAGGAGACAATTTTAAAGAAAATTAATGTTTTATTCATTATTCATTTCTCTCTTAATAAATACAGATTCCCTCTCCTTATTTCAGAATAAAGAGTTAGTTTTATCTTTCATGTGGTGCACAACTCTGAAAAATGTGAACTGCAGGATTACCTAACGAAGGGGATTTGTTTATAGGGATTAACGTTAATACAGCCCCTACCTACTTTGGGGGATGAGTTGATAACAGAAAAATTGGCAACCAGTGTGTCACAGATTCTCTCAAATAACACTCTTCGGGATTCTCGGACTGTTGTCTTCAACTTTATTGTCATTTCCACAACGTTTCAGCCGATACGTCCTCCGGCCTTCTTCAGGTGTTTGTCGAACTCAGGAACGTTCACAGAACTTCGAACTACGTCCTTTATTGAATCCACGGGGTTCACCTGTTCTGATTCCGTTAGCCATGACCGGGTACAAGTGTTAAATATTCCTGTATTGTTACTCGCCTGCAGTCAGGATTGAACCTGCAACCTCCAGATGATTGTCTCCTTAGAAGCTTATGGAACAAACGCCTATAACCGTTACGCTATGTGTCCTGCTAGACAATAGAGAATATGTAGAACCCCTTCATGGGCATTACTCCCAGGTCCACTGTGACTAAGGGTGTTAGTACCTGTTAGGATTCCATCTATGGGTCTGTTGTATATTCTTACCAGACTAACAGCCATGAAATTTTCCTGATTGGTGGGGCTGTAGTAGTCCAGTCGCCTGGGGTTGTAGAAAATGCTGACTGTGTCTCTGCAGAGGGATGAGAACCCTCCCCAGCAAGTGTTCTGGATATGACACAAAAATATCTGACAGTGAGCTTTGGAGATTATAGTACTCCTTCACTGCCATTACTACCAGGTTCACTCTAACCCGGAATGTGAGTCTTATCTGAGGGTCAGGTAAAACAGTTCAATCTTTTGCTTGAGATTATTATTAATATTAGATAGAATTATTAGTGTTAAATACGAATACTTGCAATCTTTTAACTGTGTGAAAAAAGGGATTAGTATGATAGAATGAAAAGGGTTAAATTGTAATTCTTGAAATAGTAGAACTATTAGAGTTAGTTATGAATAGTTGAAATCGTGAAATGTGTCCAAATAGAACTGATAATGTTTGATAGCAATACTTGAAAGATTTAACTGTGTGCAAACAAATAAGCTCTGGATCGTTTATGAATAATGTAACCTACATACAATTAGCTTCCAAATCATATGTATATATATATATATATATATATATATATATATATATATATATATATATACCTGAATATGTGTGTATATATAAACAGGATTTGGTATTAAACAACCTACTTGGGTTGATATTCCATAAAAAAAAACAATCAAACTAAGCATATATATATGTATAAATTTTTGTTGTATGTCCAAAGAGAGAATAAAAATATTTTTAAATAGGTAGGTCCACGAAGAGATTTGTATTTTTTTAATTTGAATGAATAAATAAATTCAAAAAGTCCAAAACTCTTTGTGGATCTACCTATTTTAATATATATATATATATATATATATATATATATATATATATATATATATATATATATAAACATTATTCGGTCCAGTTAAACCGGAGTTGGAAATAATTCCATCAGGACAAAAAACCATTCAACCGTGAATATTTAAATTTTCCTGGTAAAGCGCTCAATGTAACAGACAATACAGAGCAATAATCTCGTTAGTAAAAAAAACAAAAACCGGTCACATTAGGATTATAAATCCATAACAGGATGGAAATAAATTTATAATCCTGTGACCGGTTTTTGTTTTTTCTTAAAGAAATATAAATATATATATATAGTCATCCACGGACAGAATGTTTCGTAGTATCACAGCTCTTCAGTGGTTAGATACGTGAGATGTCTAAAGCTAGAATCGAAACCCGGCTGATCTTATGTCAGTCGGTTACCTTAACCCTGATCTATCGTCATCTCATTCATCTAGTGTGTGTGAGTCCAAATTCATAGAATTTTTTTTTTCCGTCTAGAAAAGTTCAAAAGATTCTAATGATATTTAATCGCGAGTATGTAGTCATCGATTAAATCACACTTGAAAGCATAATCTATTAACCACATCCTTTTACCACATCAACAACAATGAAAGCTTCTTGATGACATTTTAACTCATATAACTACAAGTTACTTGGACGATTAAAAAGAAAAATCCCTGCTGTTAAAATGTTACTAATATGATATGGGCGTTTTGTTTTTTGATGTAAGGACGTTTTTTCTGGATAATTCAAAACGCTAAAATGCATCGCACCTGATTCTGAGCTGATGCAGGTGTTTTAAATAAATTACTAAGGATGATAGGAATCTAACATTAACTTTATTTACTTATATATTAAACTTGACAGCACTAAATTTATATCAGCATATTCACCAAGTTCTCGGAAGTTCAGATGCCACTAAGCATATATCAAATTCTTAATAGACAGTATTTTCTTTTCTACAAGACGTAATCTTAGAAGATTGTGTAGCGTCAGTATCTCTCGAAGAGCTTTTTATTTGTCAATGTCTTCCACCAGACAAGGCTTGACACAAGGTCAAAAGCCCGAAAGCCGATTAAAGTGGGGATAAAAAGGAGGGGAAGGTCAGGAACGAGCCGAGACTCAAACCCTGCTGATCTATCTCGAGAAGAGCTTACTTGCTGTGAATATATGACTGGGAATTCTCTAAAAGTAACGTGTCCTATTTACTTCCATGGAAATAACACTTTAGACAGAGCAAGTGTTCAGCTACAGAACCTTATTGTAACCTTATTGGTTCTCTTGAAATGTTGTCGAAGAAGCAAAGAGCTGAAGAACGAGGAGATGTAGTTGTCACTTGATCTTGATAATAAAAGGCAGTGACAAATACGAGGATCATTAAATAAGTTTCCAGACTTTTTTTCGAAAAGGGCACTTTTATTGATCGTACACCCATGAAACTCTAGTCCCCTTCCAAGTAATCTCCTCCGGCTGCAATACACTTGTTGTACCGTTCCAACAACTTCTCGAAGGCCCCATAAAAGTTCTCTTGTGTGAGCGTGTCAATGACCTTCGTCACAGCCTCTTTCATCTCCTCAATTGTCTCATAACGACAGCCTCTGAGCTTTGGGAATAACCAAAAGTCACAAGGAACAAGGTCTGGACTATAGGAAGGATGAGGAACTGTCTTGGTGCCCATTTTGGTCAAATAGTCTGTGACAAGGATGGAGTTGTGGACTGGTGCATTGTCCTGGTGGAAAAGCCACCGGGCCGATTTGAAGAGTGTTAGCCTCTTCCGGCGGAATCTCTTCCTGAACTCCCTTAAAACCTCAACATAGTAACCCTAACTCTAACCCTTTGGCCAATCACATCTTGTCTATTGACTTCCTCACTCCTCCCACACTTCTCATCATCGCTCACAGATTCCCTACCTTCCTTGAATCTCTTATGCCACTCAAAAACTCATGCTCGATTCATGCAAGATGCTCCAAAAGCAGTCTGAAGCACTCAATACGTTTCTGTGGCATTGTTTTCCAAGTTTAAAACAGAATTTTATTGCATATTGTTCTTCTAAAGTATCAGATTCCATTTTTGAAAATCACCAGCTGTGACAATCAGGCTTTAGTAGGGTGTATTCCAATTCCTGCTGTAGCCGTTCATTTGAAGCTGAAATCATAAAAATTGGTCAGTCATCTTATAAGATGTATAGCAATAATATAATGAATTTTTGAAGAGCCTACGACAATTTTAAATACCTGTACCAAAAAAGTCTGGAAACTTATTGAAGGCACCACGTATGTTATTACAAAAAGAATCACTCACCTTTATTCTAGATTTTACAAGTTCCTTTTTTTTACTTCTCTTACAAATAGAAAACTGTCACGAGTTTGTTTTTTGTTTTTTTGTTCAGTCGATGAAGTAAAGATTTTTTCTTTTATAAATCGTTGCACACCTCAAAAACGATGGGGAGGTGTCACTTAAGCCCTAAAATATACACCTGTTTCCTTTGGTGTCCAAAACTCAACTTCTTATATTTTTTAATTGAACTCGTTTTAATTCATGCATGAATTTACAAAAGGGGCATACATAATTCCCCACACGGCTGGAGATTTGAAATTTGACCCATCATCTGTCAATCACTCCTAGTGAATGTTCACCACATCCGATAAGTTGGTGAGAGCAGTCATTGCTTAACACTATTTTCCTACATCATTTTTGTCTGCAATCAACATGAACGTCACGCTCATACACAGGTTGTACAAAAAGTAATATCTCCAATTTATTACTCCGGAAGCTACCAGAAATACAGGTAGTACAATAACATGGTAGTATAGAGCAAGTTTTCAGCTACGAAATGCAGTTTCCCATATAGTCACCGCTATTAACTATGAATTTCAGCTTACGATGAACAAGGGCCAGCATACCACTCCCGTAAAAAAACGAACCAGCTAGAATAACCTACACTTTTACAGTAGCGATAATAGCGGTGTTAACTGGAAATTTTGGTTCTTGTAGTCCATCTCTTACTGACCCGATTCGTGCAGATCAAATGTTTGAAGTACTTTTAATTTCGTGGTGTTTAGAATCTTGCTTGTAACTCACATCAGTCTTCGTTTGTTTTGTTTCGTCAGTTTGTCACGGCGGAAAGCAACCAGTGGAAAAAGAGTCGAAAGCATATGGTACTATTTACCAACCCCTCCGCTCGGGCAGGATATGACACAAGGTCAATTTTTAAGCGG
Source organism: Sepioteuthis lessoniana (assembly GCA_963585895.1). Lineage (NCBI taxonomy): Eukaryota > Metazoa > Mollusca > Cephalopoda > Myopsida > Loliginidae > Sepioteuthis > Sepioteuthis lessoniana. The sequence goes on from CAUZXS010000765.1 coordinate 87,295, forward strand.
AGTTTAACAGGTTTTGAATTCAGAGTTTTCCTTCTCCTAGACTAGTTGCCTCACCAAGGCTGAAGAACCTAGTCCGTCCTACTATTTACCCATAGCTGGAGGGAGAATAAGGGGGTTCATACCTTTCCCAAGGGTATTTGCCCGAAAGTGAACGTAATAGCGCGACTGGAGTACGAACTCGCGTACTACGATTCCGCAGTTCATCGCTTTAACCGTTACACCACGAGGACACCCCCATATGGTGCGATCACTGGTTGACTAGAGGTGACTGCATGCTATCTGAGAAATTTTTATTGGAAAATGAAGAATGATACTTGGGTTCCAAACCCGAAAAGAAACCGTCAACTCGTTTAGGGGTAAAGAGAAAGCGCCCACCAACAAATTGTGGGTGGATAACGACTTAAAATTAAATGAATGACTACTTTCTTCCAGCGACTGAAAATAAAAAACATGCTACGTCTTCCTTTTTGAGACTGGTCCAAAGAGAACATTTAGTTGAGACGTTATTAGCGTAACGGTTATCGTCGTAGTAAATGGAATCGAAATCCATGTTCAAATTCTGGACGAGGCAGCGTTTCTCTTCGTTCTAATCCTCTCGGGGGGGGGGGCATGTGTCCCTCTTTTCTTTCCTTGTAGAAGAACAGTCGTAGAATTATTTAACCTGTTTTTGGAGCGACAAGGGGATTCGTATCTTATGACATTAGTTCGAAAATGAACGGAATAACGTGACTAGAGATCGAACTCGCTTACTGCGATGTCGCAGTCCAGCACTTTTTGTCACAAAGCCACGTAGGTGTTTTTTGGGAAAAATGCGCATATTGTTCTGGTGTCACCTTGGGACCGTTCTTCTGTGTCGACACAGACGAGGATAGATAGATAGATAGATAGATAGATAGATAGATAGGAAAATGGGCGTATTTTGAAGAGAAAGTTTCATTTATCGTTTATTTGCCTCTTTGTAAATATAGCTTCTACTTTGACATTTTCTGAACATTGCTCGTATTTTGAAGAAAATGAACGTTTCATTCATGGCTCATTTCTGCCTTGGTAAATACAGCTTCAATCTCGATACTATTTCAATCCAGCTCGTATTTTCAAGAAAATCAACGTTTTTTTTTATTGTTCATTTCTATCTTGGTAAATACAGCTTCAATCTCGATACTTTTTCATCACAACTCGTATTATGAAGGAAATTAACGTTTCATTGATCGTCTATTTCAGACCTCATATTTTGAAAAAAATTAATGTTTCATTGATTGTTCATTTCTGTCTTGGTAAATACAGCTCCAGTCTCAATAATTTTCGTCTGTGTGTTACTAAGGAACTTTTTTCTTTAGGCCGTCGACCTTTTTATGAGTCCGCCGAGTATTTTCCACTACACAACCACAAGAGAGAAATGACATTATGAATGAGACCATTACTTGTGGACACGATCTAAGATAAAGTTATGTATTGTCTTTTGTTTTGTTTTGTTGGATTTTTATTTTATTTTATTTATTGTACGAATTTATCAGAAAACTATTGTAATTACATACCCGATAGTAAACACTGATATAAATCTCATTTTTTATTGTCACCGTTTTAGTTGTCAGTGCAAGCTTTGTAATCGTACAACCGTGTGGGTGAGTGAATGTATATCTATGGGACTGATTTCCAAAAAGCCCCATAAAAGATAAAAGTAGATAACAGCTTTCGAGTACAGTAGACTTTATTGTCTCTCACAAATAAAATAAAAACGAAAACTTGTGTTTTGTTTTTGTTTTTTCTTTTATAAGTAAAATTTCATTAACTCTTAGGCTGGTATTTCCGGGGGTACATTAAGACCAAAGCAGATACACATATTCAAACGGACACACAAATGCACAAACATTTATACAACTATACATATAGTCAGGAGGCGTGCTTAGCATCACGGTTATCGCTGTTGGCAACGAGAGCTCGCATCAAAGTGGAGGCTGTTTACCACTGCCTTTTAAAAATACATGAAACTATCAGTTCCCCTTCCAATTATTGGTTAATAGTGGGACAGACTTGATTATTCAACTTTAGTAAGGCAACCAGTCTAAGGGACAGTAGCCGTGGCCTCATGGTTAACGAGCTGGACTACGACATCGAAGTAAGCGAGTTCGAACTCCAGTCAGGCCACGACTTTCACTTTTGAACTAATCATATTTACCCAACCCCTCTGCTCGAGCAGGATATGACTCAAGGTCAATTTTTAAGCGGAGTTTAAGAGGTTTGAATTCAGAGTTTTCCTTCTCCAAGACTAGTTGCCTCACTTAGGCTGAAGAGCTCAGTCTGCCCTACTATTTACCCCTAGCTGGAGGGAGAATAAATTGGATTCATACCTTTCCCAAGGGTATTAGTGCTATGTGAAATGCTATCAGTCTCGTCCAGGATTTGAACTCGTGTCGCCGTGTCCATTTCCTACGACGATAACCATTACACCACGGGCACCTCCACTATATTTGAACTAATACCTCGAACCTCTCACCCTCTTAGCTACGAGTGGAATAACACCTCTTCTGTCTTTCGACAAGGATGGTTTTTGGCATTAAATAATCCCGTGAAGGTTGATATGTCTTTAATCAATACGTATAATCAGAAGTTCGAATTGAGCTATTGCTCCACGTAAATAATCTTGTGCCAGACTATATAGAATTATTTCGTAACTACATTTATGAATACAGCGTATATACGAGGATCAGTTGAAAAGTTCCAAGGCTAACCAAAACATTCTCATGGAATTTGAATTAATGAGGTTGTTTTTTTCAGTATAATCTCTATTGTGGTCAACACACTTCTTCCATCGGGTCTAATCCCATTGGTTAAATAAATTCATTCACAGTAGTTATAACAACATCATATGAATTTTTCAAGGAAACTGATGATATATATATATATATATATATATATATATATGGGGGTTTGTTACCAAATCCTGTTTTTTTAACATTTATATTAATTATATAATTTGTAAACACATTTTGCAGATACACACGGTTAAATGATCAAACAGTTCTATGTCTAGCAATTCAATATAGCATATGTGATTTGTTTACTCTCAGTTCTATTTGATCCATAGATAGGATCCTATCAGGTGCTACCATTCTGGGCTGGTGTGGGCCTGGGAGCGATGTCAATGAAGGGGTATTCTGCATTTCCCAAAAATGGTTTTATGTCTTATACAGGACACTCGTTAAGGGGTGTCTTACTTTCTGCTGGGATGCAGTTGATGTATTCTACAGCCCAAGCCGACTGAGCTATATACATTTGTATGTGAGTGGATATATATATATATATATATATATATATATATATATATATATTATGAGTTGCTTTGATAGGACATAGAAAACGCCGACAGCATCCTTTGCAGAGGGATAAGATCACACATCAATATTCAAATAAACAAACCCATTCAAACCAACACACACACACACACACATCCAAGCATTTATACAACCATACATATATGGTTTGTACATATTATATTTATTTGTATTGTTGTATTTTGACCTTTTGACCCGGCCAAAAATGCCATTCCAAGGTGATGCACCGGAGGGAGGTGACACATTCTAATGGCAGTTATGAGAGGAAATCGCGTGGGCGGAAATTGGCTGATGAAATGGGACTAGGTAAAAAAAATCCCATGGTACACTCATAGACTGATGCACCGGAAGAGAGTGACCTCTGAACTGCATGACAGTTATTTCCGCTTGATGACGATTAAACATTCGATTTCAAAGATCGAGTGAGCGTCGAACGATTATATAATTCAGTTGAGTTCGACGAGCCAGTGACAGTTGAGTTGAAGATTGGACGGAGTTGGAGACGAGATGTAGGTAAGGAAAGCCACACCCGGCCGAAGGGGCCCTCGGGAAGCCCTGATGAATTGGAGTCCAGAGAAGATGCTGATAAGATGCACTAAAGAAAGCCAGCATCCAGCAGAGTGGGCCCTAGGCCTCCGGTTGAGAAGCCCTAGAGAACAAGAAAGATACAACATGACGGTCATAACAGTGGGGTCAAAATATTACAGTTTATGTTCGGTCTCCAGCTCCCTCTCACAGTAAAACTCCACACAACCCTTTCGAACCCTTGCAATAAAGTGAGAGGCAAATATTTTGTTAAAGAAGTCTTCCTGCGCCTGTCTTTGTCACTGTGTCTTGATTATTGGGTCGTTGTGATACTGTAGATGACAATACAACAGTATATTTAAAGTTTAATCCCTTGCATAATTCCTAGTTGATCACATTTCCCGCCCTGTCATTTCTGCTTTTGTACTATTATTATTATTTTACACCTTGCAAGTTTGTCATGTAAGTTTTCACTTAAGTCAGACAGCAAGCTTCCTCAGATCTCCAGGACTCTGATAAGTATTCTAACTGATCTTAACAGTGCTGTGGTCTAATCTTCAGTTCACCTGCCTTTTTCAGGCTCTTGGAGATCGTTTCAAGCTCTTCAATTGCTATTTGGAACAACATTTTCAGGTCTTTGGCAGGATCCAGATATTCAGCAATCACGTTTTTTTCTTTATTTTCACTCAATGGTCTGGGGGAACGGCAAAATCTACTTGTTGACATGTTCTTTTCTAGTCTGGTCTTCTGGCAAAGATTAGGTGATCCGTTTTTTATCTCAAAGTCACAAAGAATTTCATCTGACTCGTTTTCAAAGACAGATTCTGGTTTGTGTATATATCATTTGTCAGTATCGTCAAATTTTAATTCTTTTCACAGTTCCCAGTGGATTACAATTCCCACCCTGTCATTTGCTTATTATGTGATTGTTTCATCGCTCTTACCACAGCACGCACTTGCTATTCTTCTGCGTAATATCTATTGTAATTATAATACAAGTTGAGAGGTCTTCACACCAATATCCAGGCCAATCTCAACAATGTTGTCGTTTGAATGGTCTCGAGTCTTCCACCGATTTCCAGTTCTTCCAGTCCCCTTTTCGAGCGTTTTGGGGCCGTTTCATGTGTATTAATTACAAATGGTATCACCGTCACCCTCATTTTCCAAAACTTTCAGAGTTCTCAAGCCAGGTCTAAGTACTTGTCTTTTTTTCTCTCTCTTTATTTGATCTTCCCATTGTGGTCCGCTGGAATTATTATTATTATTGACTCCTTTTGAGTTTCTCACATCAGAATTGGCTGATGGTTTTTCACGGGAGTTTAAGTGACAGCAAGTCTCCTCAAGTCTCCAGGACTCGTCTCAGGATTCTGGACGTTCTCAGTAATGATGTCATTTGGATAATCTCTACCCGGCCACCAACTTCCAAGTCCTCCAGACCCTTTAATAATCCTTTAGTTATTGTGCCAAAAGCACCAATCGCAATTGTTACAATCGTCACTTTCATGTTCCACAGCTTCTTCAATTCTCTAGCAAGGTCGAGGTACTTATCCTTCTTTTCACATTCTTTCAGTTTTATTCTGCGGTCAGCCGGGACAGCAAAGTCGACAATTTTGTAAATTCTCTTTTTTGTGTGTTGATTATTATAAGGTCTGGTCTTCTGGCCGAGTTTAGGTGATCTGTGTGTATGTCAAAGTCCCATAGGAGTTTATGTGTGTCATTTTTCAGGACAGGTGCTGGGTTGTGCATATACCATTTGTTGGTATCTTCCTCTTTTGCTTTTTTGATGAAATTTTAACCGGATATTATCCTAGATCTTAGTTAATGAAAAAGTAGTGAATATTTCAAAAACCAAACCTGTAACCCTACTAGAGTTTTATCTAATAGAGTAATATACTTTTAGAACCAAGATTCAGAAATAATCGTAAGAAGAAAAAAAAATTAAGAGGGCATTTTGAGGAGCCACAAAAGAAATATTTAACAGAATTTGATTTATAAATAAACATTTTATCAATATTACGTTCTCTACAAAGATCTTTTAAAGGTTGGCGTGAAAAAAAATTGTAAAAAAAAGGGGGGGGAAGATGCCCTAGGAGACAAAATAAACAACTAAAGATATATACATCACTGAAGTTCGAGAGACAGCAAGTCTACTCATTTCTCAAGGACTCTTAAGTATTCAAGCCAGTTTCAACACTGCTGTGGCCTAGACAGTCTCAGTTCTTCCTCAGATTTCAGATAGCTGCAGTCTTTTTTACATATTCTTTTATATTGCTCCGGGTGCTCCAACTAGTATTAGTATTACTGTCGCTTCCATGACTTTATTCATCTCTCTGGCAAGTATTTATCGGTGTTTACCTTCCTTTGTTTTAACTCTATGATACATTGGAACAGGGAAGTCGACTAGCTGACAAGAGAAAGAAAGAGAAGGGGAAGAAAAGAAGAGATTTTCATCATGATTGTATAATGGAAGTTAAATATTCAAAATAGAATATATATATATATATATATATATATAGAGAGAGAGAGAGAGAGATTCCTATCACAATTGCATAATGGAATTTAAATAATAAAAATAAAACATATATATATATATATAAATAATAAAAATATAAAGAAGAGAGAAAAGGGAGGGCAAGGTGATATCTATCTTGATGGAATATTGGTACTTAAATCGTCGAAATAGAAACATTCATCTATTTCTTTTTTTTTTTTGTGGAGGGGGGGAGTGTGAATGAGAAAATAGAAACGAAATCAATTATCTTGCATCTTCAAATCAAACGTTTCCTAAATAAGTTTACCGTAAGAATGTATCACTAGTTTTGACTGAAAACGTTGATGCTATTTATTTACCCCACCCACCCACGCACAATGGCCTAAAATACTACTAACCGACAAATACTGAGAAACTTTTTAGGGATATTCATTAGTTGGCTAATTAAGCAACTATACCTAATATTAGGAATCGAATATTTTTTATTGACCTGAGCGAGATAGAGAAAAAGAGAGAAAGAGAGAGACAGAGAGAGAAGAAGAAGCGTTTCCTGTGCCAACAGGGCTCCAAATAAACGAATGTAGCCCGACGATTCTATGTCGAATGTTGTAACGACGAAAGTTTATTTGGTGCTTCCTCATTTACAGTAGTCTGCGAAAAGAGAGAGAGAGATAAAGAGATTATAGGAATACGTCAACTGATTAGATAGACAGAGACTGTATACCGTGAGAGACGAAATAGACAACCACAAACTCTGACTCGGTCGCCACCTGTGCAAGTGCGACCTCACCATTGGGGCCACTAGGCTCCATCTGCTGTTTCTGCTCCTTCTGACTGCCACTTCAGGCATAAGTTAAGGAATAATTAGAAGAATATATATTATACTTAAAATCTTTTGAGACACGTTATTGCTAAATATCAGCTGATAATTGCCTAATTATTCATATATTTTGTCCACAACTGATTCTATAACAAATTTTCCCACGTATTTCTTTTGTGCCAGTTTTCAGGTCTTTGGCAAGATCCAGATATAGGATTGTGCATGTTTCGTTGTATCGCTTATTGAATTTATTATTTCATTCTTTGCGAGCTTCTCACTCCAGCCTTAGGTAGAGGGCTTTCACTGGAGTCACCTCAGGTCTCTAGGACTCTTCTCAGTATTCTAGCCGATCTCAGCAGTGCCGTAGTTTTGATGGTCCCCACAGATTTCCAGTTCCTCCAGTCTCCTCTCCTGGCTCCCGAGGAACCTTTCCAAGCGCACCAACTGCAATTGAAATTACCTTGACCCACTTTCTTCTCAGCTTTTTTTAGTTCTCCGGCAAGGTCCAAGTATTTGTCTCTCTTTTCGCTTTCTTTTATTTTCATTCTGTGGTCCGCTGTTTAAATGTGTGCAAACAAATGATAGATGTTAAATTAAATTGCTTGTGTTACGTAGCCATACTTGATACCATTTAACTGTGTGCAAACAAATTAGTTCCGGCTTGTTTAAAATATTACCAAAAAATTATTATTTTACAAATCACCCCCCACGCACACACACTTATATATATTCATATTTCTTTAAGAAAAAACAAAACCGATCACATTAGGATTATAAATTTATTTCCATCCTGTTATGTGTTTTTGATAAAATCAAAAAACACAAAAAAATATTAACAGGTCTTTACCAGGAAAATTTAAATGTTCACTGTTGAATGTTTTTTGTCCTGATGGAATTCCTCCCAACTCCGGTTTAACTGGACCGAATAATACTTATATATATATATATATATATATATATAGTTTGAAGAATCCAAGCGGTTGTTTTTCTTTCTATCTTTATTTCCATAACTTTCTTGTTTAACTGTCCTTATCCAAAGATTGTTGTTTTCTGGCCGCTTTTATTAGTTTTCGGTCCAGTCGGCTTGGGCTGTAGAATACACCGACTGGATTTCTGCAAAGGGGTAAGACTCCTTTAATGGATCTATTATAATACTAAACAATCTGATTGTGAGGCTCCCGCAATGCTAGATTTGGGGGGAATGTTAAGTTCCCCTTTATTGACATTGCTCCCTGGTCCACTCTGGCCCCGGAATGGTATCACCTGATAGGTTCCTATCTATGGATCAAATAGAACAAAACTCTGAACTTCTGCTAAACGGAAATGTTCGAAATAGAACTTTCTTTTTACATTTAACGGTGTTTAAACTAAAAACTGTACTTATCCAAAACTGAATTGTTTGAAGTAGAACTGTTTTTATATATATATAAATGGATTTGGCATTAAATAACCTACAATGGTTGATATGCCATGAACCCAACCAAACCAAACTAATCAGTTTGTCTTTGCTCTTTATAATTTATTCCTCGACTCCTTGAAGTGTTGCATCAACACAATCCTCACCCCTGGTGTGTCCTCTTCCTTCTTCTTTCCTTGCGTTATTGTAAGACCTTCAGAATCGTCATCGATTTCCTTATCCTTTGGTCCATTTATCTGACTTCCTCCACCTTGTCAATTCTAATTAGGTCCAGGGTATCTTCTCAGTGGGATTAGCCAGGTGTTTATTCCTTTGTTGAGATTTCTGCAGCAGTTTTCTTTCTTCTGAGGTACTCCTTGCTTACTTTTCCTTTCATCTTATTTGTTTGATAATGTCCGCTTTCCACATCCCCAGTTAATTCGAATTTTTCTTTTGTTTTTGTTTTCAGAGTTTCAATAATACAGAGTTTGGTAAAAAATAATGCCTAATAACATACGTTTTGTCATTCAATTTACTATATAATTCCTCTACTTGAAAAAGAAAATGTACAACATAAGTTTTAACTGTATAAGTAAGTAAAGTAAAGTTGTCTCCCTTAGTCGAGAGTGACCCGAAGGCTCCCTTTTCGATAGTTACTACACCAAGGTATAGGGAAGGGCGCTACTTCTTTCCCTGGATTGCACCACTTTACCCTAGATCTGTACCTTATAAGTCTTAGGTATGAACCCAGGTCTCCCGGTCTATTGGCGAACACTCTAACCATCATGCCAATTTAAAAATAAGAAAATCCTAGTACAATTGGTTTGGAATGAAATTATTATTTTATAAAGAATTACTTAATACTCAACATTATATATATATATATATATATATATATATATATAGTCATCCATAGACAGACTGTTTCGTTGTATCACAACACTTCAATGTGGCTAGACCCACGAGACGCTTCAAGCCGAGTTAAAAAAAAAACAAAAACAGCTGACTTTTTGTCTTACCCCAGAGCCATCGACATTCTCAGCGTAAGCGAAAGGATTCTTTGCGTGTATCTTTTTTATATGTATGTTATTGGCTATTGGAGAACTCAATTCATGAGAAGAGCTATGAATTTCAGCGTAAGAAGTAAGCGGCAAATTCCCCACCCTAGAGCTCAACCCCCGAGGAAAAAACACACACACACACACACACATATATAATAAATAAAGTTGGCTACCGTAGTCGAGGCCGACCCCTTTTCAATACCTACTATACTGAGGTGTAGCGGAAGGCGCTTCTTCTTTCCCTGGATTGCTCCAATTTACCCTTGATCCCAACCTTAAAATGCTCAGTGTTAAGCAAGAGACGTATCAAATACCAATTTTTGAGTCTTTGGTATGACTCAACCTGGGATTGAACCCCGGAACAAAAACAGATGTATCTACATACATATTTTCACACGCATATATCTATGTAAATGTCCAAATATGTAAAGAACAAGTAATTCATTGAATGATTATATTTATAGTTGAATTATTTGCCTCGTTAAACGTATTGTTTTTTTTACATTAAACCCTCACTAGGCCCTTAAATATAAGATGTTGTATCTTCTGAATTATATTTCAGATACACACACACAACATAT